>LPNX011202033.1:649418-663120 GCA_001517045.1 Pseudotsuga menziesii
CTCATCAGTGCGGAAAGTTTGTGTCATCAAATTGGTTGACGAGGGAGTAGCGGCGGAAGAGATCATATAAATGGTATTAACCTCTCCTAAAGGGGGAGAACACGGGGGGTGGATCTCCTCAATGGTAGGTGGTGCGGTCTCAAGATCCAGATTGTTCATCTGAAAGAGAGCTGCTCTATAATCAGGGAGATCAGGACAGTGATTTGTGTAATTCCCGTAAATACCACAGATGGCACAGGGGTGGTTAGTGCACAGGGATTTGTCGCGAGGCTTGGGGGTTGGATCAAGGTGGACAACTGGAATAGTGGGGTCGTCGTCAAGCAGTTCCATGTGTTCCTGTAATGCTGGTAACTGAGGACATTGGTGAGTCGCATGGCCCAACTCATCGCACAGCGAGCATTTGGGAGGAGCACGAAACACAGGGGGGTTTTTGACTGTCTTGGGAGGTGGGACAGTAGATTAAGGTTGGGGGCCTCTACCCCCAGTTGGTTTGGTAACAGGAGGGGGGGGGTTTGTGGAGGACGATGGGGTAGCGACACCAAGAGGTGGTTGACTAGTAGTGACAATGGGTTGCACCGGTTGCAGGACGACATCTGCTGTCGGCGGGGGAACGGGAGGTGAAAGATACCAAACGGGTAATCCTAAGGTTAAACCAGGGAGGCGGAGGGTAGCCATGACCGGGGCGCTAACTACTCCTGATGGAGGGAAGAGGAAAGGAATGGTATGGATGGAGGTAGCACCAATGTGGCTAGGTACCAAAGGGGGTTTGGGAAACAAGGGCGGTTGATCAGTAGGAGTTCGCGTATTATGGGACAGGGTGCACAGGTCAGACACGTCAGTGGCAGGTGACGGGGGTGGAATAGATTGGAAGGTCGAGGTCATAGGCGCATCTGAGTAAACTCCGGGCCCCATAGAGGAAACAACTGAAGTGGTGGCACTCGAAATAGGTTGTTCAACCATGGGGAGAACATTTTCGGGTGCCGCGGGGGCATTGGGATCATAGTAGGTGAGTTGGTCGACCTTAACCACGCGTCCCTCGTGGGGGAACATCATGGTACAAAAAACAGAAGACGCAACCGCCCGCATGGCGTACATGTAGCTGTGGCCCAGTAAAAGGTTATAATCAAGCTATGCATTGATAACCTCGATGTCAATGAGGACGATTTTGCCAGCCAACTGGACTGGGACATTTGTTAACAGGCCTTGTGGTTGAGCTGAACGGCCGTCGTAGGCTCGTAACGCGGTAGTGGACGGTTAGAGAGGGGGGGATCCCAATTTCTGCCAGATGAGGGTGGACATGACACATGTAGAGGCACTTTCATCAATAATGCATCGATGGATGACAAAATTCCGAACGGAAACACAAACTTGGAACGCTAAAGTGGAAGGCATGCGGGGTTCGGATTGGTCCAAATCAAATGCCATTAAACTCGAATCATTTGGATCGATAGCCCCAATGGCTGAGAGTAAAGTCTTACACTGCGAAGGGCAGTTTTTTAAGACTTCTAACGCAGACATGGCTGCGGGGGATTGGGCTAAGTCATCGACAATGCTGTAGTTGGACGCAGCCCGCGCATTGGGGTTATTGTTGATACGGCGAAGTGGGAAACGAGGTGCTTTGGGAACGCCATCTAGTGGAGGTGGAGGTATACATAACGCCTGATCAGTGGGATGAGCATTAGTGGGTTTATCGGCGGAAGGGACTTTGGGGGTGGTTCCATATAAGGTCCGTCGGGTCTGGAGGTTGACCTCATCGAAAGACATCATCAACAAGTGGTGGGTACCTGAGTCATGCATGGGTTGATCAGGAGCAGTGTAAGTGATTTGTTGTTGGGTTAGTGCGTTGGCTTGAGGGGGAGCCAATGGTTGGGTGTTCACTACGCCTTGGGTTGGTAAGGGGTTTTGCAGCACCAAAGGTGGCTGCTGAGGTTGTGGGGGGTTGGGTGGTGCTTGAGGAGCTGCTTGCCCTTGGCGGTGGGCATCTGCAGCCCAAAGTTTCCGAACTCGCTCCATGTGTGGGAAAAAATGTGTGTAGTGGCCATAGACCCCACAAATAGAACAAGGATGGTTTGTTCACAAATTGGGGTTTTTAGCCTGCTTGGGCAGGCGATCAGGGTTTTGGTTAGCAGGGGCCACATTATTATTATCAGGGGGATTAGGGGGTTGACCAGCTTGGTCTACAGGTTGGTTATTCCCACGATTCCGGCCCCTGCCATGGTTTTGTTGGCCCTGGTTGCGTTGGTTGGTCTGGTTTTGCTGCGGGTTTTGTTGAGCGTAAACTTGCCCTTGGGCAGCAGGCGGATTCTGAGGTTGCGCAGGTGCTGGAGCAGGCTGCGGTGGATGATATGTAGGTGGAGGCTACGCAGGTGCAGCAACTTGAGCGGGTTTCTGATAGGGCTGCGGAATGGGTTGTGGGTTTGCCGCAGGGGCTGCCTGTGGCGGGTAATAAGCGGGTTGGGCTTGTGAAGGCATAGGAGCTGGTGCAGCCTGCTGGTGGTAGTAGGGTTGAGGTGCGACCGGGGGGGCGTAAGTGAGAGTCGCATGACCGAAACATTGCGGTGTACATGAGGGTCCATGAGAATGGTGGTGATGTTGCATGGGGGCATACAAGTTGGTGGCTCCGGGTTGTGAGGTAGCCCGTGAAAGGTCAGGGCCAGGGGTAGGACGTGCTATGGAAAATGGTTGAGGATGTGAAGAGACACGGCCAATGATACCGTCGGCAGCGTGGGATGCCCCCGGCGCATCGTGCTGGGAGGACTCGCCGCGAGGGGCGTCAGGTATGATGGTATAGAGATAACCTGACTGGGCGTAAATAAGGTCGAATTGCTGGGCCTTAAGGATGGCCTCTTCTTTAGACTGGGGTCTTTAGGATGCCACATCCTTAGCAATGACAGGGAGAAGGGATTTGAGGACCAATCTAGGAAGATTTGGTCGTCTAATTTGATTTTGCATAGGCTACGGCGTCGACGCCACTCATGAATGTGGTCCGTGATGTGGGTAGCCGTGTTCTGTCTGCATGATAGTAGGATCTCAACGCCCGCATCATAGTGGACAGGTAACTGGAAGAACTATAGGAAGGTTGATGCAAGGGAAGCAAAGGTGGCATGGGTTCCATGGGGTTGCTCGATATACCACTTGGCTGCAGAGCCAGTGAAGGTGCGCTGTAGGAGACGGAGGCGGATAGAGTCATCCACTATGGAGTTGGAGGAACACCATAAATGGAAAGACATAACGTGGTTTTGTGGGTCCTCACCTGCCTTGCCCTCGAACTTAGGGATGTCAGAGGGCAGCTTGGTGGGCATGTGAGGCCACGCAGGGTCGTGTCGGATAGGGTCGTTAGTTAATCTGGCTAGGTCAGGCAGGTTGAGGCTAGCCATGAATGGAAAACTGGAAGAGGGATGTGACACAGTAGTGGGTTGGACCAAGTTGAGGCCAATGCCCCCAAGTGGAGGGGTAGCGTTAGGGAGGTTACCCCCAGGTGGGGGAACTAAGGTGATGTGGGATGGTCCTGCACCACCTTGGGTAGTGTGAGCCAATGATGGAGTGGGAATAGGTATTCCTGCTGCGAGAATAGGTGCTGGGAGGGGAACGGTAGATGGGAGCCCCATGGAGGGCATACCCAAAGCAGGAGTGGTAGCTGGTGTAGTGGTGGAAGTGCCACCAGCGATCTCTACCAAGTTGGGAGTGGAAGTCATGCCAGCCATGGGGCTGGTAGGGGCAGTGTAAATGGGGTTCTCGGACTCTGGCTCAGAATCGGAGGTAAAATAAGGGGCGTCACTATCGGGTGACGGAGGGCGATGCCGCTGAAGAGTGGAGTCAAGTGACAAGGCTCGAGATCTATGACAAGTGGTATCAAGTGAAGATGATCTGTGTCGATGACGGGTGGTGTCAAGTGAACTGTGCTATGGGGGTTGGCCCCTGAGGCGCCGAGAATGTCTCGAAGACTCAATGGTGACAGATGGTGTCGAATCTCTGTGGGTCGAGGTGAGTAAAAAACAGCTCAAAAATCCTAATGCAACCGAGTGTGCAGAAGGAGAGCTCAAAAAATAGGGCACTCAGGCCAACAACCAACTCAAAACACCCAATGTAACAGTTGTGCTACAATAGGTGGAGTGTCAACAGAAATGGTCAGAATACCAACAAACAGCTGGTTTCCTAAAAATAAAAACGGTGGACTCACTAGACCAAAAGGAGGTAAGGGAGCATGCAAACACCTAACTAAAAGTATTCTGACTCAACTAGACATATCCTCTGCAAGGTGATGAAATCCAAGTCAGACAATATGAATAGGAAAGCCAAGTGGCTAATATATCCCCCTACCGGGAGGGACACCGGGAAGTCAATCCTAGAAGAATGGCAACTAAGATACCCCGTTCATGAAACGTCCAGAAAGGTGAATCTGTCATTTGGTCCTTTTACCGTAATACCCCTATACAGGGATATCCCGAGAACTGCAAAAGGTATCCCTTCAGTTACTGAATGGAGTGCGGTATTCCACTCAGGCCTCCGAAACCAATCTTGTGACTTCAACCCTCCTGAGGGAGAGGCCCTCTGGTAAACTGGTTGTGACCATGCCAAAAAATACTAGGGGATTTTGGTTCCCTAATTGGACAACAGCTATGTCTCAAGTGTAAGTAACCGAGGGGTGTTATTGGAAGCCTATCCCCCCGATCCTACCTAACTACAAAGATTCTTTTGTGTTCCCCAAATGGAGTTAGAATGTTGGTTGAGTTAAGTAGTTTTTAAGTCTCACTTGAATTAGGTGACAGAGTGTCTGCTCGTGAGGTGATGAACCCGAAATAGAAGTGCCACACAAAGGGGCAACCTTATAATCAATAATATTGAATCCACAACTTTGACATGCAAAATTTTCTGAAAAAATGCTGAAATTTCAAAAAATGGAACAGAAATTATGTTGCAGAAAAGGTTGTAAGGAAGTAGGGCTACAGGTGGAACAGATGGCTGTGCAGATGCAGAAAATATTGCAGCAAAGGGGCTGGGTTTAAAAACAGTAAAATATGCAGAAAACAGACCGCGGGTTTGAGGCAAAAGTGAGCAGTCGGACCGCAGGTTTGAATGAAACAGGCGCGGACAAGTTGCGGCTTTCTGGACGACAAACGCGGTCTGATTGCAAGAAAAGGGCTGAAAGTCACGGTCGGGGTGCAGCTAGGGGGCTGAAAGCGGCGTTCGGATTGCAGCAAATGGGCTAAAATTCACGGTCGGGACGCAGCTAGGGGGCTGAAAGTGGTGTTCGGGTCGCAGCAAATGGGCTGAAAGTTGCGGTCAGGACGCAGCTAGGGGGCTGAAAGCCGCGTTCGGGTCATAGCAAATGGGCTAACAAGCGCGGTCGGGACGCAGGAAAATGGCCGACAGGCGCAGCCAGATCGCAGCAAACAGGCTAAATAGCCGCGGTCGGATCGCAGGTAACAGACTTGAATCCGCCAGCAGGGCGCCGGAGACGGTCTGATAGCCGCGGTCGGGTTGTAGGTAAAGGCCTGAAAGACGCGGTCGGGACGTGGATGCCGAAGGAAAAAATGCGGTTTACGGTGGCCGAAAGATACAGCCGAAATGAAAAAACTAACTGAAAACAGAGATTCAAAAGAAAACCAGCGGAGTCGCCAAAACTGTAGCTAGGGTTTTACCCCTAGCTTGTGCGAATGAGCACCTACTAAGGATAACTGACTCCTTAGTAGCAGTTTAGTAAAAAGTAAATAACAATGCTAAACAGGAATGAAAACTATTCTAAAACACGTGCATGAAACAAAACAGCAGAATATAAAGAATGGTTTTTTATTGATATTACCTTCGATGTGGAGGTTGGTGAAGCCCTTTGTGCTGATCCGAGAGGTTTCTCCGAGCTCCAGCTGCTCCTTCTCTTTCTCTGGTGGTGGAAATGGGCCAAAAGGGGCTCTCAATGGTGAAAGTAGCTCAAAGGGTGAGCTAGGGTTTCAAGAGCAATTTTGGCAGAGTGAGGATGCTTGTGACTGTGGATGTGAAATGAGGGGTCTCCATCACTTATTTATAGTTTTTTAGTGGTGGAGTGCTGGCTCATGGTTTTGGAAACCATGTGGTTTAGGGCAGCTGTTTAGGGTTTTTTCCTCCTTTTCCTCATTATTTTATGTTTTTTCTTCCCTTTTGGGGATTTTTGCTATTTTAGAGGAATTTTGGATATTTTTGGAGGAAAAAAGGGGGTTTTTGGCCTTTTGGAGGCATTTTAGGCCTTTTGGAGGATTTTTAGATGGTTTTATGGCCTTTTGGAGGCTTTTTAGTGGGATTTTCAGGGAAATATGGTAGGAAAGTGGACAAATGAGCCATGTAGTAGGGTAGATGAGGTAGTGAACACTTTTTGGGTGTTAACACTCTCTAATATCTCCCTCCTCAGGAATGTACATCCTCCCTTGATACCGTAGCAAACCATCGGCTTCCAAATCATAGCCTTCAAACTTTGGTCCCACGGGTTTCCCATTCTGGAGTGTCGCTGTGACCTTTAGGTACCAACTATCTCCGAGTAGCTGCCCTAAAATTCTTTCCCTCAAATCCACCTTCAAAGGTATAAGAGAGAAAAGTCTTGGTTTTCTGCTTAAGGCATCTGCTACCACATTCTCCTTCCCTTTGATGTAGGAAATCCCAAAATCATACTCCCTCATGATTCACTCCATCGCCTTTGCCTAGAATTTAGGTCTCTCTGAGTGAAGATATACCTTAAGCTTTGGTGATTAGACTTGAGCTCAAAGCTTCGTCCAACAAGGTAATGTCTCCAAAGCTTCAAAGCTAGCATCACTGCAACCAACTCTAGGTCATGAGTAGGGTAATTCTCTTCATGTGGTTTTAGCTTTCTCGACGCATAAGCTATTACCCCACCTTCCTGCATCAATACTGCACCCAAACCCTGCCTTGAAGCATCGGTGCAAACTGTGAATTCCTTCTCCATATTTGGAACTCGTAGAATTGGTGCACTTGTCAATAGTCTTTTCAGCTCGGCGAATGCGGCATTGCATTCATTTGTCCATTCGTACCTAGTGCCCTTACGTTGTAGGGTAGTTATGGGTTTCGCGATTTTTGAGAAACCCTCAACAAACCTTCTATAATACCCGGCTAACCCCATGAAGCTCCTTACTTCATGCGCATTCTTTGGCATGGGCCAATCCATTATGGCCTTCACCTTTTCAGGGTCAACAGAAATTCCCTCACCGGAAATTATATGCCCTAGGTAATGGATCTCCTTCTGATAGAACGAACATTTGGACAACTTACCATACAACTGATGCTCCCTTAAGCATGACAACACTATTTGCAAGTGTTCCCCGTGCTCCTGTTCATTCTTGGAGTAGATGAGGATGTCGTCCAAGAAGACTTGCACAAACTGATCTAAGTATTTTCGGAACACGCCATTCATGAGGCTCATGAATACGGCTGGGGCATTGGTCAAACCAAAGGGTACCACCACAAACTCGTAGTGCCCAAACCTTGTTCGAAAAGTAGTCTTAGGTATATCACTTTCCTTAATCCGTAGCTGGTGGTAACCTGATTGTAAGTCGATCTTTGAGAAGAATGTCGCCCCTTTCATTTGATCAAAGAGGTCATCAATTCGAGGTATCGGGTACCTATTCTTTACGGTGGCTCTATTCAAATCTCAGTAATCTATACAAAGACGCAAGGAGCCATCCTTCTTCTTCACAAAGATTACTGGTGCACCCCATGGTGAAATACTTGGTCTGATGAGCCCTAGACCTAGCAATTCCTTCAACTACATTTGCAACTCACAAAGTTCTGGGGCCGTCATCCTGTAAGGTGTCTTCGATGTTGGCTCTGCACCGGGTTTTACCTCAATGGTAAAATCAAGTTCCCTCTTAGGAGGTAACCCAGGTAATTCCTTTGGAAATACATCACTGAACTCGGCTAACACTGGATAGTCATCAAAGGAGGGTCCCTTCTCACTGTTTACTGCTTCAACAATGTACAACTAGCATCCATGTCGCATAAATCGCTTTATGTTCATCATTGATATGAAACGTAGGGACACCTTCCGTTTGATACCCTGGATCTTGATGGCCTCTCTGTTGTCATTAATGCAAAGAACCTTCTTTCCATAACAGTCCAAGAAATCTCGATGTTCCTCAATCCAATTCATACTGATGATGAGATCATAAGTTTCGAGAGTGGTGACGTACACTTTGACTTGTGTAACACACACCCCGAGATCCACCACACACTTATCGACACTCAGTCCTACTGCTTGCTTTACCCCTGAAGCCATTTTGACTAAGCTGAAATCGTCATGTTCGTAGGCTACCAACCCACATTTGTCTAATGCATATGGAGAAATGAAACTATCAGTAGCGCCAGGATCAAACAATATTCTAAGCTTGACATTATTGACCGTACCTGATGATTCCACCACAGTGGATTAGTGCTCTTCTTGATGGTTGTTCACTGCAGCCGAGATCTGATGCCTACTACCCCCACTCCCCATTGGAGCTTTTCCTTCTCGTTGCACTGTACCGGATCGTAATTCGAGAGAACCGCGCTGGTAATGTGGACCTCCACATCCCCAACAAGCAACCTGTAATGGAGTGGGAGAAATAACCTGTTCAGACCTTTGAGAGGGGCTCCTCCCCCTAGGACCCCTTCCTCTACCGGCTGATCCTCTGAAATTCCTCACACCCTGGTGAGTTCCTATGGCTGACTGGGGCACCGCCCTAGTTGCCACTGATCTGTCTACCGCTGCAACTCTTGGTGTGCTCCTATTCCCATAGGGAGGTGGCCTCGCATATCCTCCCCGAGGGTAGCTTCGAGGGGCCTTCCCTGCAAACCCTGACTACTGAGAGTTGAATGACCTGATGGGCTTTGCACCCAACATCTCCTTAGTGTAACGAGCACAATCTATTGCTTCGGCGACCGAAGTCGGTTTCCACATCCGTACCTGAGCCCTAATCTTGGCATTGATCCCATACACGAAGCGCTCAACCTGGCGTTCATCATTGTCCAAGTAAGGGACATACTTCACTAACTCCATGAACCTCTCTTCATACTCCTCCACCGATAGATGCCTTTGTACCAAGGCATGAAGAGCCCCTGCTTGTTCTTCCTATTAGGATGCGAGTAGGTACTTCCCTTTGAATTTTTCCACAAACAGTTCCCATGGAACCGTGTCTGGTGTAAGGTGTAGCTGCCTTTCTTGGTTTCCCCACCAGTTCAAAGCGGCCCCCTTTAGTTGAAATATGGCTAGTTTGGACTTGGACGTGGAGGTGTACTCCTGCAAGGTCAAGCACCTGGTCATCTCTTCCAACCACGACTCTGCTCGTATCCCTGATCGACCCCCTGAGAATTCTGGAAGCCTTATCTTCTGAATTTCCCTCTTGATATCCTGGTGCGTATTTCTTGGTACTGTATTCACTTCTACCACAGGAACTTCCTCCCTTAGTGGAGGGCCATCCACTTCTACCTCCGAGGTAGCACTTCCTCTCTGTGCTAGTCCCCTGAGTGTTTCATTTATTGCTCCAACGAGCGCAATATAAGGATGGTCTCTGGTGATGGTGCTGGCACATTTGGCTCAGGTAACGCCGTAGCCTGACCTCGCCCCCGATCTGCTCGCATTCTTACCATGTTTATCCCTGCTACATGGAATAATAAAACAATTAGCATATGACGACATCATGACTAATTTACCATCAAACTCATCAATTAATTCAAAATGTGTCATGACTAATTTATGAGCGTCTACTCTAAGAGCTATAGTTCAGGACATTTCGATCAGGCCATCTTGAGGCCACCCGGTACTAGATATACTGCAGTAATTCTACGTAGGTTTAGGTATTGGATTCCACACAACCCTCATCGAGTTGCCATCAACTCTTCAAGATATTCAATTAATGTTTATTGCCCCGCTCTTATTAACAATTAATAATTTAATAATTTACTAATAGAATAACCTAAGTTTTAAGTCTAGCATCGTGTTTACCCAACATTTTGTCATGAAATAGAATCCATGTCCTAGCGATCAGCTCGTCATGTTGGTCTTCGTGGTATCTCGTTTTCAAGATTCTGTGTCGGTCTTGCCCCTTCGACTATACGTCGAAGTTTCGGCAAGGAGCGTTTTCAACATGACTTTAAACAATTGACTTTAAATTTAAATTAACATATATTTACCCTTCAACTTAATTAATTAATTAATTTATTACATATTAGGCATTTACTTAACCGAGTATACATATTAAATAACTTTAAATAATATTAATTATTTTGCAAAATCTAATAATGCTAAACAACAATATCTAATTAAATTACACATTTTTTTTTAAAATACTAAACACAATTAATTTATATAATATATTAAAAAAAAATTATTATAATTTAATTTTAAATTAGAACCGATCATATTAAACATACCTACCCTAACCCTAATCTAACAAGGCCTGTGCATGACCACCACGTGGCCTGTGCGGGTCATCCCACAATGCGAGGAAAAGGGGCAAAAGCCCTAACCCTGTCCGCTTCTCACTTTCTCTAGCTCAACAGTGAAAGAGCTCTGCAACTCTAGCTCAACTCGGTCGCTACAAGTTCTGCCCCACAAATGGTTCCACCGGAACTCCAGAGCTAGCCCGAGCTTAGCTTCAACACAACGCACCAGGCTAAAGGTTTGCTACAGAACTAAATGTTTACTTCAGAATTTATTCTTCCCCTTTTTGTCTCAGGTTGTTAGTTTTCGCCCTGCCCTGGATTCTCGGAGTCCTCTCCCTTTTCCTACCTTCTGAATGAGGGCATAGCTGTGTTTTTTTTATTTTTTTGTGTGGTTTGCCCTGGCTGTAGGCCACTGGGCCGGGCTGAGCCGAGGCTGCTGGCCGGGCTATGCCCAGGTCGCAAGCTCACGGCCTTGCTGGCCGGGCTGCGCCCTAGTGTAGAGCAAATGTTCTCTTCTTCAACAGTATTGCTCATGGGTTGAAATAATTTTTGATAATAAAGGATTGGTTCTTACAAACTTTTGGTTTTTACATGCCTACCTGCAGCTTGCTGTACACACGTATTCTGCTGTTGCGCAATAGATTCGTCATATATTCATAGGAAGAACTTTTGTGTTTGGAAAAATCTGGTAAGATGCTTCCATTAAAAGTTTCTGTGATTAAAGCTTTCTTTTGCAAGGGTTGTGAGTTCAGATCGAAAGAAACTAGGTTAATTAATTAAGACGTAGAGACGAACTCAATGTATGTAGGACTTTTTTGTTGCATTTCATTATATTTCCAAATAATGCTACAATTAATCCTTCTTTCACCGACCCCTTTCTCTTCTTAAAACGCTCAACCAGTGATGCGTTGATGGGAAGAAACGAATTTGTCTGCCCGTGTTTTGTTTTGACAGCAATACTGTAACTTGTTGATTTAACATGGCTACAGTAATGTACGCTGCAACCCAAAACCTCAATTTTTAAATCCCTGGCTAGCGCATGAATTGTACTGTAGATTCTGAGATTTATTCATTTTCAGTTCTCTGTGATTTCATGTTAAATTATTTATTTTAAATTATCTGCAGAATCAGAGATTTTAATTTTTTTATTTTTTTTGGTACTGCCAGAAAAGTCTGCCGCTATATTAAGCAGGTTTGACAATTCGGCCCAGAAGAAATTGGAAAAAGAAACTTCAATTTATTTGTTCTTTCAATATTGTAAATCCTCTTTGAGAAAGAACCCTTCAGCACCTAATATAAAGGATTCTGACGAGTTGCTCAAGCTAAATTCTAATGATGTCACTCATGTTGTTTCTGGCATTAGAAAAGATTATACTGCTAAGCTGGAGCAGTCAGAGAAACGGGCAAGGGATCTCTGTGCTGAGTTGGCTGCTGAAGAACAACGCCGCCAGGAACTTGCAAGAATAGTGGGGGAGTTACTCCCAGAATCAAAGCCATCTAAAACCAAAAGACCATCTCGAACAAGAAGAAATAGTGCAGACCGGAAGGATATGTCTGAATGTTTGAATGAAGAAGCACAAAAGTATTTTGACGAGTTTATAAACATATCAAATTTTGAAGACTCGGAATTTTCATCTTTTGAAGAAGAACGTTGTCATGCACCTGCTCATTGCATAAAGACAGAAGTAAAGAAAGATTATGAAAAAAATACTACCAGGTATTACAAATATTGGAGATGTTAATGCTAATGGCTTAAACAATAAGGTATTTCTAGGATTTCTGAGATGAAGCGTTACAATTTTGATCTTTTTACTTTACAATATATTTAATTTTTAACTATATTCTAAAACGTTTGTAATAAGATTGTTTTCAAGGGATGTAATGCCCCATATTAATACAAAAGACTGTCACTAAATTTATATATATAACTATATGTATATATAAGAAATTTATTTCTGTCTCTTTTTTTTATAACAGAAAATTTATAGTTTCCTCCTTTGGTTCAAGGTTTCTGAGATGCTAATTGTTGATCTCGTTTACATGTTTGACTTGCTTTTTTTTTTAATTGTTCTCATGTCTGTAAAGCTTCCTATCCGTTGCAATTTCTGTTTTGTGCAGGTAATCTAACTAATACAGAGATTTCGGTAAGAAAAGTTTCATACAGTTTCGTTTGCCTAAGATAATTTTCAATTTCAGGAACCCAAAAGCCAATACAAATATCAATTGTGAGCCCTCTGGTTCCAGATTTGGAACCATGGCTTTGATACCATGTGTAAAGCCCCCAACTGGGTCTCTTTTAACTTTTATTTACAGTCAGAAAATTCACTTTATATATACAGTTTGAAAATCTATAAATCTGTTTTATCTACTTCTAACAATTTATTGTTAACTGTGTAGGTAGCAAGGATAATCACAGCATATAAACTTTTAAAATTTAATTAACAGAATTTGCCATAATAATGCTAGAAAATACATGTAGGTAGCTAGTAGGTCCACCTTTGTTGCGGCCCTTGTTTGCCATTTTTCCTTGCTTTTCCCTGCAGCCAAAAGTCCTTCCCAAGTTCTGAAACTCAACCAGTCCAAACCAGTCTTGCCACCCTACCAACTGGCGAGGTCTCGCCGACCACCCAACTCCAAAGGTACCCCTTTGGACCCCCGATCCCAAACCGAGTACAAGCCCTAAGCTGTTGTATCCCCTCAAAAGAAACAATCTCCAACAAAACCCCTTCTTTGCAGCTCTGCTCTCCCAACCTCTGCTCTCCTCCCAACTTCTCCCAAAATCCTAAGGTAAAAAAAAGATCCCCTTCTCCTCCCTCCTTTCTCCCTCTTATCCCCATGTTTGCTGACATTTCCTCCCCATTACTACCCCTATCTTCATCATAAATTTTTCCACCGCCTTCCATCTACCATGTAAGTCCTCGAGCCCTCAACGTGGACTTGGACTCATTTAATTATTTAAATTAATATTAAAAGGTGTTGGTTGGGGTCACTTCTCAACCGAAATTTCTAATTCAATTAAATTTAATCCTTTGATTTAATATAATAATTTTAAACATATCCTTACTCTTATTTCAATATTTGACCATTTAATTAATAAATAATAAATGTTATATATATTATATAGTTTAAATTTGCACGCTTCACCAATTTAATTTAATTAACAGTAATTGTCAATTGATTAATTACACTTACCTAATCATTCAATTAATGATTTCTAATATTTATAATATGTAAATTCCCTTTAATTATAAATTCACTAATTCAATTTATCAATTATGAACAATAATCCTATCAATGTGTA
>LPNX011202033.1:663421-674982 GCA_001517045.1 Pseudotsuga menziesii
AGTAGGAAACCACCAGTCATCATCACACACCTTGGGGAGCGCCCCGTAGCACAGCCCTCCCATGACTCTGGGTTTCGGGGATAAACGGTGGGTAAAGCCTCCACCCCCCTTAATGGAACAAGGGACTATGTCTACTCGACATAACAACAGCGTTGCACTTGTACTCGGTCTGTCATCGTATAACCGATCTGGGCGGTTGAGTTTCCTGGAACTCTACCCCACCCATGTCATAACATACATCATAATAAACAGCATAATAATCATACGAAAGTAAATAATGCATCACTCGCATACCATTTTATCTTTCGAAGTCCATGTCCCCGAGGCCCTCCCACCTCATAGGATCCAGCTATCACTTAGCCGCTTCAACCTGTAAGTCAGTCCTCGACATACAATATAGGATATCGTGCATAATATTCGATATGTACACATATATCTCATCATAACATGACAACAATAAACTCATTCATTCGCCATGCACCTGGCATAACATTCATTATTTCAACATATATCTGTAATGGTATCCACGTACCCATCATTCAGTAATTTCCATATATTTGACATAATTAACACATGATACATATCTAAACATGACTACCGACCATAATACTATCATCACACACACACATATATATATCGTAAAAATAATAGAACCATATGTCCACAGTGTCGTCAAACCGACGAGGTCTCACAATCAAACAAATACAACATATAATAGTAGTTCAGGTAGAAATGTCAAAACGGGGTGTTACATGCAATTATTGCCTTAACTTTAAAATAAAGATAGCAATTAGTTGTTATTATTGATCATGGTTTTTAATTTATGATTCCAAACTCAAGTTAACACTAAACATTATAAACATCAATTTATTTAATAATATATAATATTTATAAATGAATAAACTTCTACTCAAAATGCTCATAAGAATTACATAATCAAAGCTAACCTCAAAAAAAGAAAAATATGCCATACCTTATTCAACATACATTCTATTAAATAATCACATCATTGTACGTAAAAATTTAAAGTGAAGAACCACCACCTAGTTATTCTCATTCATTCCATGATATAGGTTCATAAATTATTTCGAGTGCTTAACCCTAATCTCCTTTCTTTCTCACATATACATTTGACGGATCTTAAAGGAACTAATACCCGACCCTTCTTAAAGATTTAAAGTGAAGAACCATTATCTATTCATTCTCATTCATTTCACAATATAAGTTCATACAATTTTCTAGTGCTTAACCCTAATCGACTGTCTTTCTTACATATACATTTGATGGATCTCAAAAGAACAAATACACGACCCTTTTACCCTTACTAGATTTCTTTAAATACAATATGACAATTACAAATCAATTACAATTCTAATTGTCCTCTACACAATACAACGATGCAACTTTTGCTCATTGAAATATAATGATTAACACATAATAACTATTGGTCCATTAACCCCGGATGCGGGTGTGAGTCGGGCCAATGTGGAGGCTGACATGGCCCCACTAGCCCAAGCTCAACCCACCATCATTAATGGCCTTTAAGACCCAGGTAGACGTGGACGCTCCTCAGCTCAATGACAGGATGATGCAGTCTCATTGCATCTTGAGCGCCATTACTCCTCCTCCTGGCAGTCACGCCTCGCACAAGCGCCATTCAATTGGGACGATGGAAATTATTGCGGTCTTCATGCTTTACTCTGCTTCTCTGCTCTTTTGGTTCATTATCGCTCTCCAATTCTTGATGCTTTCCATGGTGGCTTTGCGCACCAGGGTCACCACCCTTTGCTTCAGGCTACACTGATTTGTCTCTCTGCTACTCTGTGCCCCCGAATTTCTCTCCATTATCTGAGCTCGCCAACATAGAGCCTTGCTCAAGCCATCCTTCTCATTTCTCTACATAATACCACCCTCCAGCCATGCCTAGAAGACAGAGAGGCACTTCTCGCATGGGACAAGGATGCCACGCTCGATCAGAAGGCCAAATTCCTCTCTCTTCTCAGGCTAGCAACAGCGGCTTCGACCTGGAAATTCCATAGGAATTGCAGAGAATTGTCTCGGATTGGGAGGACGAATTGTCTGGAGCGCTTGGTGCAGCTGGACGTACGGTGGAGCATCAACAGAACTACTGGTTTTTTAAAAACCTACTCATGCGCCTGGTCCTCATATTCAACCCACTAGTTCTGCCACACCCAGCCCCTCCTGTTCAACCACCCTCAGCTCCCCAAGAGACCGCACCATCGAGTCCTCAACTAGTCTTGCCTCAAGCCTATCCATGTCCACTTGATGCCTTAGCCCCTTCCTCTACTCCATCACAGTGATCCATTCCCCCTCCGCATCTCCGACCCTCCTCTAGCACTGCGTGTAAGTTCTCATCCAACCCAATTGTCTCGAAGAAGACCTCTCTGTTACCCATCAAAAACCCACCTGCAATCTCCGAGAAGGAAGACTCCAGCTCCAGTGACGAGGAAATGGCGACATCTAGTGACAGTTCGACGACATCTTCAGGCAAGCCTGCACATCCAGCATCTCCAGGTTACACATGTCCAATTACGGAAGAACCATGGCCTGGGCAGAAACCATGACCCATGGTCGTTACGGCCATGTGTCCTTCTGTCTACCTGCATGGGCTAAGTTCAAGTTCCTTACTGGCCACGCGTCGCTCTTTTTTTATCATGTCTGGTTTTCCTTTGTTTATGTATTGTCCATGTGTTGGATTTTGCCACACCCTCCTAGAACTGTGGAGGTTTTGTCTATGTTTAATTGGAAGGTCTATTTTTCCTCTGAGAGGGAGGGCCACTTTCGATTTGTTTTCCCTCTCGGAGGGAGGACCTAGCTTCTCTTTGATACTCTATATCTGCTCCACTTGAGCAAGTCATTCTGTATTTATGCGTGTACTATTATTTTCTTTTTTTTTAATAGAATAGATCTCAACCTACAAAAAAAAAAAATTGTTGGTCCATTAAAGTATTATTTTGTAATTGTTAATCAATTTAAGGATTACATTTATTAAATACTACATTGTAAAGAGCATTAAAATGATTGAAGGATTTATATCCCCATATATATATATGAAAATCAATAGAAGGGTTTCTACTTTAAATGTTATATGGGTTTGAAAATTCATTAAAACTTTTATATATTATAAGTGTTAGGTTTGGTTTGTTAGTTTGAATGGTTGAGCATTTTGAATTCTATGTAAGGATCTTAAAGTCAATCTCTTAGGATAGTTGCTTTGTTACGACTCAAAGAGAAACATATATGGGGTTAAATATATATGTAATAAAATAAATGTATATATGTAACATGATCAGTCTAATAAAGAGTCCAAATGCGCAATGAGTGAATAGGTATATAGAGAGGCCCTATAGTCATTGTTGAAGGAAACATGTAAATTGGATAAATGAATGTCTTGGACAATTTGAAAGAGTTTTTCTTATTCTTTAAGAAGTTATTATGTACAGTTCATATCTCTCATATATATTGAAGTTATTCTATATCTTACATTTGCTGTACATAATGTGTATTCCAATATATTATAAACCTTTGGTATATAAAATAATTTTGTTAAATATCTTACTTGATGTCACTATCAAATAAAAAATTATCAATAGTTAAAATCAATGTTTATAGATTAACATTAAATACCATTTCCAATATACAAAAGAATACCATATAATATTCTTTAAAAATTCAAAAAAGAAAATAAAAAATTATGTACCACTTAACATACTTGACATAGTTCTTAAAAAATACTCTTAAAATATTATTCACCAATTGATATAATAACCCATATAATTTTTTATTATTTTAATGGATCCACTATAAAAAAAAAAAAATACTTTTTCGATTAAAGCTTAAAATATCATCCACCAATCGATATAATTACCAATATAAATTTTTGCAAAAGAATTTTCATCTTTTAAATATTAAATAAAATAGGAATGTTCATTTTATGATTTTTTATTTGAAAGTGATACGGGATTCAAAACAAAATCTTGAACTTATCTCTAAACTTATACGACAGACGGATCCTCGGAGAAAAAGCTCCGCGGGTCCCAGCTCCACCTAACAAACATTTCCAAACAAAAAGGTTATGAAATTACAAAATATATTTATTATGTCGATGAATGAGTTAGGGAGGCCGACCGGCAGAATGATGAAGTCGATATGAAAATATATTTTACCTTGGACTTTGGCACAATTTGTACTATTAATATTTATGCATGCTACACGCATAAGTACTCGTCCCTCTTTTCTCTCCAGTGGTCCCTCTTAGAAGCAAGTTTGATGGATATTCCCAAATGGACGATTATGGTGGCCATGGAGGCGCAGATCGTAGGTGGTGAGTTGTCTAAGGCTTTGCTCCGCACTGTAGGGTCTCTGTGCGTTTGAGGCAAAGGTAGTGGACTTTTCTTTCTTAGGGTTGGTTTTTTTCGAGGTTTTATTATTATTATTATTATTATTTTATCTTCGCTCAGCTTTGTTGGTGAGTTTGTTGTGTGTTGGTGGTAGCCTTTCATTGCAGCATACACGTGGACTGTTTTGGTTTTGGGGTTTTTTTCTTGATACTCGGTCAGCTTTGCACGTGAGTTTTTGGTGCGTTGGGGGTCGCCTTTGACTGTGTCATCTGCGTTGGACTGTCGTGGCTAGTAAGTTACAACTTCTTGTTGGGTGGTTTTTTGTTCGGTCTTGATTTTTGTGTGTCCAAAGTAGCCTTTGTTTTTATCTTTACCTTTGACCGGCCTCGTCATGTTTGATAAGCTCCTTTATGGGATTTGTGTGGATACCGGTTACTCTCTTAGGTTTCATATTTTTCATTGTTTCGGATCGGCTGTGGTTTGTTTTTCAGGGGGGTTGTATCCTGTTGGGTGGGCTTTACTTATTCTTTCTTGTTGTCCCTTCTAGAGAGGAAGCAATGGATAGGAGTCCAGTTTATCTATACGATAAACTTAGTACCAACCTGTACAAAAAGTGGGAAGTTGTTTATCATTGTGTTGTTGCTTCCTGTTGAAGGGACAGGGTCACGTAAGGGTCTTTTCTTTTTAGTGGTCTATTTAAGGGTTTTTGGCTGCGTGGTTTTCTCACCGGTATTACTAGTGATTTTTTTGTGGTTTTCTTAGGGTTTTGGATAGTTATGGCACATGATGATCCTTTGTGCTCAGGTATTTGAGCTAACCCTAATGAGGAAGTGGTGTTTGTTAAGAAGACGTTGGATGTGGGAGGTCTTCCGTCATCTAGTCGTGAACATTTCAAGTTTTCCACACATGTTGGTCATTTCGATGCGGGGGAAAAATATGGGTAATCGTTGGAGGGTAATGGGCCTTCGGAGCACTCATTTGGTTACTTGGGTTCCAAACTGAGTGTACCCTTGCTGGAGTCGAATGTGGTCTCCTCGGGGTTGCGGCCCTCGAACAGTATATCAAACAAACAATTTACTAGTCATGGTATTGTTCCGCTTGGAATAGCTTCTATTAAACCAAAAAAATGATCTTTAGAAAGGTTAAGAACATGTGACCTGTGTGTGATCTTTGGAAAGGTTAAAAATTGATCTTTGTCTTTATCTTTACCATTTGAAATTCTGTATGGCAGAACATGCAATACTCCCATCTCATGAAGTAACCCCATTGACAGGTTAATACTAGGACCTGAGTTATTAAAGGAAATGAAATTAACCGTGAAGCAGGTACAAGGTAATTTAAAGTTTACACAAGACAGACAAAAGAGTCAAGTGGATCTTAAATGAAGTCGAAAAAAGTTTCAGGTGGGCGAACATGTTTTCATTAAGGTAAAACCTAAAAAGAGCTCCTTAAAATTAGGGAGTTGTGCTAAGCTAGCACCCAGGTACTGTGGGCCTTTCGAAGTATTGTCCATAATTGGACCGGTGGCATACCAATTGGCCTTACCACTGAATATTAAGGTTCATAATGTTTTTCATATTTCTGTTTTAAAAAGATATGTACATGATGCTACTCATGTGATAAATTGGAATGATGTGCAGGTGGATCCCGAAGGAGATTTTCTAGTGGAGTCGGATTGTATCCTCGACAAGAGGGAGATCTTGCTTCAGAATCACACCATTGGACAGGTGAAGGTGCAATGGAAGCACCTTAGTCAATAAGAAGCAATCTAAGAATTGGAGAGTCCTATGCAGAAAGCATATCCAATTATGTTCCAGTGAAGCTCTGAGGATGATGAATAAAGCAACATCGAGGACGATGTTGGACTTAAGGGGGGGTTTATGTCACGTACCCTAATTTCAATAATATTTTATGTTTAAGAAAACATTATATTTTACTTTTATTGTAAAGTTTATGACTATTGACCAAGTAGGGTTAAAGATGACTGTAATTAATTATGTTGAATATTTTATTATTTAATAAATAAAAGATGAGACAAAAAGCCTAAGGAGGCTGTTGAATGAGTGTCCACTGACCCACTAAGAGGAATAGACTACGGTGAGAGTAAACTGACACATGGAAGCATCCTCAACCACTTCTACCCGTTGTAGGGGGGAAACTTCCCTAATTTTGCGGTCATGTTTCCCAAGAAAGTGGAACAGAGCAGGTGGCTCATTAATTGAAAAATTGACCAAAAAGACCTAGGCATGCATATATTTATCCATCAAATTCAGCAGGAGGTTGTTCTTTTTTTACCTTGTGAAATTTCTAAAGTTGAGAAAGGAGCAGAAGGGATTCGATGAGGGGAAAGCCAGAAGTGGATTGAGGGATTAAGACTGCTTTCAGAACTAGTGCAGCCACATAGTTGAGTTCTACACTGCTGAGGAAGAAAGTACCGCTGTTAAGTACTATTGTTGAGTTATAGGGGTATTTAATCCCATTTCTTCACATAGTGCTTTCATCCTAGTGGATCAGTGGACAATCTCGAGGGTCCTAAGACAAGCTATTGAGCTATCTTCAGGAAAAGGTTGGGTGGAACAGGCTCCTTAGGCTTTTTTTCTCTTCTACAAATTACCAAGTTCCATTGTGTTATCCTATTTATTTTCTGTCCAAGCAAAATATTGGAATGGAAGCAATCATGTTTAGTTTTTTTTATACCACAACAGACAGCTTGACTCCAGAAATCAATCATTTCCAATATGCAATAGAAACTAACTATCTAACACTAAAGGATCAGACCTCGTACCTTATTCCAGACAGTTGAAGTAGATCCCCGTTGAGCTTTCCAACTTCAGATTGAATTGATAGATTACTTCCTCAACAACAAGTAAACAATACAAGCATACTATATATATTGGTGTTAGAACTATTCTAGCATATACAATCAACAATGTATAAGCATTTGAAAACATCCATGGATAAAATATTCATTCAAATACACATTATTGGACAGGAAAAGATATTTCTATTAATTTAAAATCAGAGATTACAATGTATACAACCTTTGTCGGCACATCTATGAATCGGAGAAACTGAATCCCCCACTTGGGCCTCCACCACCTCAATCCTCCATCTCTCGATAGCAAGCTCACAAGCAAAAGGAAAGCTTGGGAAGAACACAAAAGTGATCCAATGGACAAAGGGATGCAGACTCAAGCATAAGTTCCGGCAACAATGGACTATAGTTTTTTTCTCTCAATTCTCTCATATGCCTTCAATGTACCATAGAGTTTCTTATATAGCTTTTCAAAGGGGTAATGAAAGGTCGAATCTGAGTGATCTCAAGGCATAGGGAAGGCCAGGAGTCAAGTGAGTTGGATCCATGTCAAGGAAAACTCCAAAAGGATTTGGATTATGCACACATCCCGATGTACACGGTTTTAGGGGCCAAACCTGCATATATACGTGATTAGGGGTTTAAAAGTCACGTATAGCAATTTTCACATGTTTTTAGGGATGGTCAAAGAAGCGTCAAAGGACAAAAAATGGTCCAAGGGGTATAAGGAGTCTGCAGAGGGACAAGGGAAGGCCATACAAAGTGTGATTCACCTGGAGTGGTAAAATCAGCTATAACAAAGATCCATAGCCCATTTTGCAAAACCCTAAGGGCTATCACCAAGGATGACCTTATGACCTCCACCATATCCAAAACAAAACGACATTACGCCACAAGTATTTTGAACACTGTATTAACCAACTACATTACCATCAGTATCACCGCAGACAGAGTCACGACGAAGGGTACCCCAGGGTTGGGACCGAGGCTTACTCGAACCCCTATCGCTCACACCCTTCAGCTTCAGGAAAACTCCTTCAACCTTTGACTGTGTTTTTCCAAGTATCTTCACCTACATCAAAACTAAAAACGCTTAGAACTGTTTAGTAAATAGTTGAGTTTAAATAAAAAAGAAATGAAAACTACTTGGAGGAAATGTTAAAGACTCACCAGTTTTTAACATGGAGCTCGAAGAAACATTATGGTGAAGAACTAGAGCTTCAAAACTTGCTAACGCCATTGTCGAGGTCAAAGAAACAATAGTCAAGAAAAATCAAAGTACTAAACCTGCTAACGCCACGACCAAGGTCAAGAAACAATAGTGGCGAAGGACCAGAGCTTAACCTGTTAACGCTACGACCAAGATAAAGATTATAACTTCTGGAAAGACTTGAAGAGGCCGAGGGCATGTCGGCTTACTCTTCCTTTCCAAAACAATCAATTAATGAAACCAAGTGAGTTTTTAGGGTAAGGATTTGAATGCCCTGCATAGGGTTTATCACTCAAACCCTTCTTCAAACAAGTATCCACCACGTGGAATCCACTATCGTTGAAATATTTTACTATTTGATATAGTTTACCTGCATGTCAACCCTGCAAAGTGTTTATAGTAATACCATTACATTTGTTAAGAAGTAAAGAAAGTATTGTATGTATGTTAAAGCTTAGAACTCATTTGTAGTTATGATGTTATGCATGTTGAGGTTAGGATATAATTGTTAATATTATGCATCGAATATATGCCTAGGTTAGTTTATATGTTATGCATCAAATATATATGCCTAGGTTAGTTTGTTAATTTTTGTAGTGAGTTTCTAATGCAAAATTAATAATGATAACATTAGGGCTTAGGAAGTTCTAGGTTTAACATGGTTAAAGACCATAGTTATAACACAATAGTAATGTATTTAGGCTTCTAGTACCACAACAACTAAACACATGTTTGATAATTAGTCCTTACTATAGGCCTAGGAATTCTTACGCCTCGATGTTTTAGACAATTTTTTAGCAACACCTTGGTAGTTGAAGTTTGAGTCAAAAGTTTGAAGAAATTTCCTAACTTACTTGTTTAGTCTTTCGAGCCTTTAAATTTTCTTACATTGTAAACCTGGAAGTAAATTTTTTACTTGTGAGTCCTGTACAAGCATTGGATATGCATTAGCTTTGGAAAAGCTAAGTAAGCCTCAGGCTAACCTCAAGCCCCCTTCAATAAGAAAAGAAAATAACCATTAGAATCATACACATTCTTACCAACAAACCAATGATCTAAATTTAATAAATTGAAACTCATTAACTTCGATCAACATCTTATTCAAGACTGAAAATCAATACAGATTGAGTACGGTTAGTGGCATGTGATTGATAAGTTAGTAAGCAAATTCTGTAGCCTTTTGGTTACAGCTAACCAAAGAGTATTAACTCATAAGTTTCTCTTTAGGTCTTTTCTTTATAAACTATATGTTACCTAGGCTAAATTTAATCATTAAACTAGCATTCTTATTACGATTTCGCATTTAATATCACATAGAAAAATTTTAATTTTTTATGAATTTTTGGGAATGTTACAGGCAAGGGTGATTAATCCTATCTTTGAAATGTTAATTTTAATTGATTATTTTAATGGGAGGAGGGGTGAGGGGAAGAGGGTGGTCAAACCTACCTTTGAAAGCAAGCACCGCTGCAGTTAGAGCTTTCTTTCTCACCTGTAGACTACCCTTAGTCTTGAGGAAAACAAACACATACTTTATCAGTCATTTCTTTCCTGAAAGCTATTAATGAAGGGTCTGTGAGATATTGTGTAAGGGTTCATTGAAGTATTGTGTAAGGATTTATATTATCGTGTATTATAGAGATAAAGGTATGAGAATCAATAAAAAAACAAGTTTTTATTACCAAAGTGTTCACACTAAAGAATTTATGTATTTGAAATGTTAATTTTAATTGATTGGTTTGAGTAATTAAATTTTATGTAGGGGAAGGAGGGGAGGGGGTGGTCAATCCTACCTTTGAAATGTTAATTTTAATTATTTAGGTTAAGGGGAGGGGGTTGTTAATCCTACCTTTGAAAGCAAGTACCGCCGTAATTAGAGTTTTCTTTCTTACCTGAAAACTACCTTAGTATTAAGGCGAACGAACACATAATTTATTAGTCGTTTCGTTCCTAAAAGTTGTTAATAAAGGGTTCGTGTGATATTGTGTAAGGATTTATATTCTTACCAATTATAAAGATAAAGGTATGAAAATCAATAATAAAAAAATAAATTTTATTACCAAAGTGTTATATAAATAAAACACTTTAAAGAACTTATTACCAATATTAAAAAAAAAAGTTAAGTTTTTATTACCAATAAATAAAACACTTTAAAGTATGATAATCAATAAAAAAAAGTAAGTCTTTATTGCCAAAGTGTTATATAAATAAAACACTTATGTATTTGAGATGTTAATTTTAATTGATTAGTTTGAGTGATTAAATTGTATGGAAGGTAGGGGAGGGGAGGGGGTGGTCAATCCTACCTTTGAAAGCAAGCATCATTGTAGTTAGAGCTTTCTTTCTCACCTGGAAACTATCCTTACTCTTGAGGCGAGGCAAACGAACACATAATTTATTAGTCATTTTTTTCCCGAAAGATGTTAATGAAGGATCTATGAGATATTGTGTAAGAATTAATTAGTATTGTATAAGGATTTATATTCTTATGTATTATAGAGATGAAGGTACGAGAATCAATTAAGAAAACAAGTTTTTATTATCAAAGTGTATGTTATATAAATAAAACACTTTAAAGAATTTATGTATTTGAAATGTTAATTTTAATTGATTAGTTTGAGTGATTAAATTGTATGGAGGGGGGCAAGGGGGAGATGGTGGCCAATCCTACCTTTCAAAGCAAGCACTGTTGTAGTTCGAGCATGTTTCAATGGCCATGTGTTAAGGCTATGATCTAAGTATGGTTGACTATCCATATTATGGCATTTCTTTTGGTGGCTTTGAAATATGAGAGTAGCTATTAACTGTTGTTCATTCTCCTATATGTTGGGAATTATGCATTGCTCATATATTTTTAATTATGTTGCAATTTTTTTGTAGACACATATATTTAGAGTTGATGGCATTTATGCAGGAACATTGTCACCTCGTGGTTCTTGTTTAAATATATAATAATCAACATACAACAAGTATTAACAAGGTTCATTGAAGTATTGTGTAAGGATTTATATTCTTATGTATTCAATAGATAAATGTATGAGAATCAATAAAAAAAATAAGTTTTTATCACCAAAGTGTTATATAAATAAAACACTTTAAATAATTTATGTATTTGAAATGTTAATTTTAATTGATTAGTTTGAGTGATTAAATTGAATGGAGGGGGAGGGGGGGG
>LPNX011202033.1:676166-693598 GCA_001517045.1 Pseudotsuga menziesii
GTGGATAGACATTAAGCTTGACGAAAAAACCCGAGAGCAGGTCCAACCCATTATGCTAGAATGTATGGTTAGGCAATGAAAAGATGAAAAAAATAATGAATAAGTCCTCGAGATAGGTTGATGGGACATCCATAGTTACCAACAGTGGGGGAGGAGGTGGGGGAGGAGGCGGAGGAGGCAGTGGGGGAGGCAGTGGTAGAGGAGTGTGAGGAGGGTGAGAGGAAGATGGGGCGCAGAGGGAAAGGGGGAGGGTAGATGAGGAGGGGGAAGGGTGAGGGGGGTCGAGGGGTGGAGGAAAGGAGATGTGGGGGAGGGGGGGTAGGGGATGGAAGAGGGGACATCAGAGACGAAGAAGAGCTTGTTGCGGTTTACTTGCGTTGTTCAATGGAAGGAGGTTTTCTTTTAGGATGGCTTGACAAAACCATGATGAGAGAACTTGTGTGACACAAGAACATGGAGGTAGTGGCTAGATGTTAGGATTGACAAAAGAACTCAAGATTTGGTCCAACATGTTATGCTAGAATGTGTGGTTAGACAATGGATAGATGAAAAAAATAATGACTAATTCCTAGGGGTAGGTTGACGGAACATCTAGAGTTCCCAACAACGAGGAAGGAGGTGGGGGAGGAGGCGACGACAATGAAGGTGACAGAGGAAGAGGAGGGGAGGGAGGGAGGGCGAGGGAAGGGGGCAGGGGAAAGTGGCAGAGGGGTGGGAGGGGGGAGGGGGGAGGGGGAGTTGGGGGGAAAGGGGGAAGGGGAGGGGGAGGGGAGGTTCATTCAGTGGGGCTATGTCATCTGCTACATGGGGTTTCGTCCATATGAACTAGCAAGGGAGGAAACCATACTTGAATGACCAAATGTTGGCTCTAATTCCTAAAAGTATTTATCCAGAAGCTCCCATCTACAAGAGAAGGAAGGTCTAATGGGTAGGTGAAGTTGCATAGATTCAAAGTATGGTTGTAGCTTCAAATAAGATACTACAGGGAGGGAGGGGGGCGAGGAGGAGGAGGAGGTCAAATTTGAACCTATGACCTCTTAGAAAATAACACATGTTCTTAACTATTAAATCACTGTAGCTTGTCATCTCAGAGCATCATATCCAATTGTAGCTTGTCATCTTAAAAGCACTGTATCTAATTGTAGCTCATCATGTTTCTAGAATTTCGAAGTATTTCCAATTGGAAAATATTTGAACAATTAAATTAGATAAAAGCATTACAGTATTCGAAACAAAATTTTGAACTTATTTAAAAACTTATACAATGTAGATTTAATAATTTTACTATGGATTTTGTCAGAAGGGAAAAGCATTTGGCATATGATATTGGGCATTGAAATCATTTCATTTTCGTTGTTAGCAAGGTTAAATTTTCTAATGAGTCATATTTCCACCATTTCTATATATTTTTTGGAAAATCCAATAATTTGAATTATGTCAAGATGGATCAAAACTCTTAGGAGCAATTTTCCCAACAATGAGTTGGTATCATGACTTATCATAATTCTCATCAAATTTAAAAATAAATTTCACTAGTAAATCATACATAATAAAAATTTGAAACTTTTTTTTAGCTATCAATTTTTTTGGTTTCAATACTATATACATAGATTTTCAGTATTTAATTTTTTTTAATAAAAAATTTAAAATATAAATCATATATACCAAACAAAACTACTTTAAAAGCATGCATTTTGCCCATCAAATTCTAACCTTATTCCATAATGATTTTACTGATTTGAAAACGTGGTGACAAGACAAAAAGGTTCCTCAAAGAAAAAGTCTCCACCCAAAAAATATCATGTTCACTGAACGTGGTACGAATGGGAAAATGCCAAAATATGTTTGTCCGACTCCTCATATGAAATTTCAGAAATATATTGATTGTGAGTGGGAAAATGCCAAAATATGTTTGTCCTTGTATCAATTTTCAGAAACATATTAATTGTTTTTTTGCGCGCATGATTTCCATTACTATTTAGTCTAGAATGTGACGCCGAGATCGTGCAACCTTTATTGTTGGAAATTTGTTCCCATTTAGCATAGACTATTATGATTGATAATGGAAGCCATCTTTCTTAGGAGTTTATTTTTGAACCGACCATTTGCACCGATCGGATGACCGCGGTCGTGTGACGGTCACGTCTCACAACCGCGGTCGTCCGATCGGTGCAAATGGTCGGTTCAAAAGTGAACTCCTCTTTCTTACGATAAAGATAAGGAGGCAGTGTTAAGAATTTGAGGGTGTTTTGTTTGTTATGGGTATTTTTTTTAAATATTTTGAGGGAAAAATTTGTATATTATTTAAATAAGTTGTTATTATTATTTTTTGTTGGTTTTTTAAAAGGTTGAACTTTAAAAACTGCTTATAAATTTAAGTTTTAATTGCACGTAATCATAGATCTTGGTGGGTGTATATTGCATTTTATTGGTGAGTGTTATTTATTAGTTTGTGTTATTTTTGGTAAGTAATTTGTTAGATTTTTAAGTACATAATAAAAAATAATGTTTTCATTATTTAAATTTTTTAATAAATTTTATTAATGAAAAAATTATACCTTAATTGAAGAAAAAATAAAATATTTAAACCAATCAATGTGAGGGAGAAAATAAAAATTCAAAACATTAAAAAAAAATTGTAAAGGTAAAGATGAAATGAAATTCCAACCTTGAAGGGGAAGACCATAAAGTTCTTCAAAACAATTTGTCACAACAAGGAAGACCATCTACTTTGGTCCCTTAGAGACATATTATCCAAATAAACATAAAATATGACAATGTTTAATATCATTTCTTTATTGGGTTCTAACAAGGTGAGGAGGGCGTAATTATTCAATTCGAAGTGCTTAAGGTTCTTTAGAGCCACATTTTAAGAACAAAGGTGTTTGGTGAGGTTGATTTATTCAAGGTGATATTTATCCAATTTTATTAAATTTAGAAAATTTTAGAATATTTAAAAAGGGAAAATGGAACTATTAACATAAAAATTCGAATTCCTTAAGGCTTTTTAAGTAGCTTTTTAAGAATAAGGGTGAAGTTGATTTAAAAAATCAACTTCACAAAAGTTGATTTAAAAAATCAACTTCACAAAAGTTGATTTGTTTAAGGTTATCTTTATCTTAGCTTAGAATTTTAGAATGTTTAGAAAAGGAAAATGTGACCATTAACATAACAATGGTAGGATTCCACTTTTAAAATCTCTAATAGTGAAACTAAGTTTAGAAATAAATCAAAGTTAAAAAAATAAGCAATTGAAGGAAAACAAATGTGAATATGAAAATGAGTCATTAGATGACTCTACCTAATGTAGTAATAAGTACAAGAAGAAGCCTAGAAGCCTAGTCATATGAAGATTAGTATAACTTAGATTGTTATTAAGGGGTGAATGAACCAAACCAAGCCTTTGCTTGATAGCTCGAACTTACCTACTTTTGATGGAATAAGGAAAGCATGTGATTATTTGTTTCAACAATACTTCTAAATGAATAACGTTCAAAGGAACTCTACCAGATGCCACACTTACAAAGTATAATTAGACCGACAAGCAATTATCTTTTGAAGTTATTACAAATTCGTCATCCAATCTTGGGAAGCATTTGAATCATACCATTTACAAACCTACAATTTCACTAAGCTTAGAGGAACCAAACAATTGCAAGGGGAAACTATCTAACATTATGATCAATTGAAAAAGTTATTTGGATAGTTGATGTATCAAAGAAACCATACAAATCATGTGGTTCATGTTAAGTCTTTAACATACCATTGAATAACAATTTAGAGGAACTAGACCTCATTCATATTGGGAAGCCTTTGATACAACCATTGAGATGGAGGACAAAATGGAATTGACTGCACAAGACAAGGAACAAATTAGATTCAAGAATGGGAAATGGGCAAAGAAGAAACAAAGTGAATCCAACTACCATGAACCTAAAAATAGTAAGGAGGGGAAACATCAAGATATTCAAGATAAATTAAAAAAAGGATACAAATATGAAGAATCTAAACAAATTCATCTTTTTCCAAACATCCAACATCAATTAACACCCATTAGACAATTGTAAACATAACCCAAGGAAATAAGGTTGATTTCCAATCAGAAAGGGAACCACGTGCCATAGCAATTTTTAGATTGATTTGAAGGTATGGGACTGATATTAAGAGCCACGAGATCATATTTTCTTCCAATCACAAGTCTAAGGCATTTATTCTTATATTCCTACCCTTGATAGAGGAAGGAGCCATCCAAGCATTTTGCTTGTGGATCTTGGCTAGACACAACCAATCATTGTATTTTGTTAATACCTAGAACATTGTGTTGTTACCTGCATGGTCATGATACACATGATAAGGGATCATCCACGATTGAAGGATCCATAAGTATAGAGTTACAAGTAAATCTAGATAAACTAACCCCCAAACGCTATTCTTCATCAAGGAAGTGCATTAACTAGTCATAATATTCTCCCATTCACATCGAACATGTGTTTTTCATTGTATCAATATCACCCATTCCATCAAACCAACACTACCATGTTGTTTTTTTATCTTCTATTTTTCCTCGAGTCATTTACATTACTTGCATCAACACCAATGGATTCAACTATCTTAGTCTCCCATCGAGGAACATAAATGTCCCTTATAGAAGGGGTTCCTGGATCTAATATACATTATGAGAGTTCATAGTCGAATGAACAAGCAATCCATTGCTCATATTCAACTTTGTACTAGAAGGAAAACAGTCAAATCTATTATGTAGGTCAATTGTCCAATGGACAAGTTGATTGACACACTGGTAGATGTTGTACAATAGTAAGTTATTCTGGGATCTCTCACAATTTCAAATAGATTTAATTTATTAACAATATGGAAGAAGAGTTTAAATGATCTATACCTAATGTCTATATCAAAGACAATATCCCTCCTACAAATAAATTATTATTTCATTGGATCAAACAACATGTAGACCTTCGACTTGTGAGAGTATCTCACCATAATACAAGCATGAATCTTTGCATCCATATCCTTCCTATTATAATTTGGTAGTATGAGCCCACACTATACATCCATATGTTCTAATATGTTCGATTGAAGGTTTCTTCCCATACCATTTCTTAAGAGGGGTCATATCCCCTATAGTTAGGTCATAATCATGTTTAGAAGGTAGTTTTATTAGTATATGACCTCTACCAAAACCAAGTTGGAATACCTTTGGCCTAAAGAAATCATCATGTCCTTTCGACAAAGTTGTGTTTCTTCCTTTTGTTCTAGTGTGTATAAGATGCATGTCTCTACCAAGAGATACCATGTTGTGATTATTTGTTTTCAAAGTCCTTTCTCATGTCTTCTTCTCCATTGTCAAATTTGAGACATTTCATAATCCAACCACATTACTTTTTAGTTAATTCCACACATTTCTTGAAAATTTTAAGGAAATGATCCTTATTTTTCAAGAAATCTACCCAAGTATGCCAAGAAAAATCATCAATGAAGGTCAAAATGCACCTTTCACCCAGTAATGATGGTTGTTCATTGTACAAAGGTCACTATAGAGAAGTTCCAAATGAATCCTTACTCTCCATGAATTCCCTGTCTCAAATGCAACCTAGTGATTATTTCCAAGCTCGCGCCTTATAAATACACCATAAGGAGGTAATACTCTATGTAGTCCATTAACCATATTAAACTTCACCATCAATTTCATACTTTAAAAATTCAGATCTCTGAGTCATTGATGCCAAATTATACTTTGGTCATCACTCCTCACTATGAGTGCTCAAATGAATAATGTTAAAATAATAAAAATGAAAATTAGATCTATTGAAATATAATTAAATATCATAAGGAAATAAATATTATTTTATTCAAGAAAATTTAATATGAGGATAAGGAGATATTGTTAGGTAACTTTTCAAAAAATGATAATACTAAAACCTAATATTATTAGTCCCTGCCCTTGGGCTGGCAGGGACTCTATGAATCAGCTTGTCGCTGATTCTTTTAATCTGCACATAAATTTATGCAACTATTTCCCTAAGTTTGATTCAATTATTTATAACACCATTCTTTTAACTAATCATTCACTTGTCTTCTTACAACACGTCTTTGTCCACCATTCTGGCAACCAATCATTAACTTGACTTTTACAACACGACTTTTTTTCAACCAATTAGTAAATTGAACCTCTTATTTGGCCTCTTTTCGAGGCGGGTATGTTTTTCAATATCATGATATCCTAAGTTTGACGTATGATCTTGGTAAAAAATGAATGACATATTTTAATGCTACTACTCCCTTAGCATTATTTTGGCATAAATTGTTAACATTAGATGTTTATTTGATGTAGAGAAATGAGCAAGGACCATTTTCTCTCTAGAGTCCACTGCTTTAGCTTTAAAAATATGCCACATGGATTCCTTTGCTCGAGGACATTGCTACAATTGCCATGACTTTGTTAAATGTCCATTTGTCATGGCTATATTTTTTCACAGCCTACTCTATACCAGACAAGACACCGTCATTGTTTTACACTCTTATATGCCTTTATCTTTAACACTACAACATAAACCGATACTATTAGAAGCTCAAACGGAAATGGTCTAAGGGAGGGTTATTGAATGCAAAGGTTGTTTTCGATCTTCCAGAAAAAATATGCATAAGGCATCTTTTGATAAGGTGTAAGGCATCTTCTGGTATGGAGTAAAATATGCACAAGGTATCTTATAATAAGGTGTAAGGCATCTTCTGGTATGGAGTAGCTAGTTGGCTATCATGTAATTCCTGCAACATTAACACCACATCTATAGAATATTGATTTTTGGTTAGACATTTTCTATGGACTATAACTCACCAAACAAAATTTAGGTTTTACGCTAAATGTAAAAAAATCTCATATGATTGCTAATGAATTTTGAGAATTATCTGCTAAGTGACTGTTGCAATATTTACAGAAGTCTTGCACGGATAGTTATGGCCATAACTAGTGGCACTTTGGCTCATTGATAAAGCTCTAATATGATTTATACAAGAAGGAATTTCACTCTCTGCAAGAAGCAATGATTATGTGTTTAATGGAGAAACATATTCTAATGCATATGTGAATGGAGAAGTATTTTGGTCACCCAACATTTGCAAATCATATAAATAATTGTAATGTTTAATAACTAAGAGATTACCTTCGAGTGAATGCTATAAAAGACCCTATCACTTATAGCAGAAACCGTAGCACACACAACTTCAAATCCGGCTTCTTCGAACACCATCAGAAGGCTAGAGAAGTCGATATGATTTTTCAGTGAATTTACACTTACTTGAATTCCTGGACCAAATTTGCTAACCCTAATTGTCTAAAACTTGTCCCTTACATTGGAAGGTCAAAGCTCGGAAGCTTGCAGATTTTTATAAGCACAAGAGTTGTTTGAAATTTGTTTAACAATGGTCTTTGGCTCATGTCTTTTCTTTTCTAGCTCTACTAGCTGCTTTTGTAAATGGCGAATGTGTTTAATGGCTTCTAGCAATTTTTCCGATAATGTGTGTTTTGTCTACAAAAATAGAAAACAAAAGTAAAACCATTGCCCCTTTTCCCTTGTTATTAGTACTTTTATTACTATGATTTATCTAAAAAATTGCGAACACCAATAAAACAATTAGTTGTTTCTTCTGTATTTCATAACTTTTATTGATAATTGAGAAAAGCTTACCTTGCGATATTCTTCCGGGAGTAGTGATATCAGTGTTGAAAAAAGTGATTTCATTTTATTCTGCCTATGCCTTTCTGCCAGTTTGTGAACATCAATGTTCCCAATACATTCCCTACTTTCCTCATGATCATGACCCCTTCCTTCTCCTGCTTTCTTCCCTCGATGGCTCCTTGTCGGTGGAAAAAGAGGGTTTTTGAAATTCAACAAAAAAATTTCCGAAAATTGACAGGTTAGGGTTTGATCTGGGTCTTGTATGTTAGTTACGAATTTCTTCCAACATTGCGTTTCCTCCAGTGAAGAATCATTCGCACCAATATGATCAAGCTGCACCATCGGGCTTAAAGAATTTGTTTTGAGCAGGCTGTAATCGTGTCTCCTTTTTCTCGTGGAGAGGGAATCAAATGTTATGGTTGCAGAAGCATCATTATCAATACAGCTTTTGGGATCCACAAAGTTAGCGATTTCACTCTCTCACAATGTCTAGCTTGCGATGACAAATGCAACAAGCAAAATAACGAACAAAATCTAGTAAAACATGCAAGAGATAATTATAGAAATCCTAATTGATTTTCAATATGGTCCATTTGAGCTATGGCATCTAAATAGATACAGAACACATAAAACCAGGAAATTGTATGCTCTACACAAAGCAAAAGTGCAAATATGTTCAATTTGATCAATTACTCTTCAAATTTTGAAAAATAACTTATACAACAAAACCCCATCTTGAATTTGTCAATTATTGACATGAAGGAATATATATCTAAAGTCAATAGAATGAGCATGGAAATGAGCAGATACGAGAGAACCTCATTCGATGATTTTTGTTGTCTGTATGTTATTGTTCCAACTTAATGATTAATATACAAGAAAATGTATGTATAGGTTGTTCTTTTGATTCTTCAACATGAGGAGAGTAGAATACTTTCTTCAATGAAACAAAAGAAGGAACAGAGAAACATTACCTTTGTATTAGACTCCTCTTTTTCATTGGGCTGATCATTACCCCAAATAGGGGGTGCAATAGTTATCATCATCCTCACAGGCCCGGGTTCAATGTATTTACAACCACTAGTTCTGCATTTCGGACCGCTTCTTCCATCGGGTTATTTGAACTGTGAAAATTCTGAGGATACAAGGGTTGGAACAAGCATTTGGGAAAAGTATGACTGTTCAGCGTGGTTGGATTCAAATCCAACCGATTCAGTTATATACGTTTCCTTTGGAAGCTTGATTCGTGTCTCTAAATCTCAGCTCGAGGAAATAGCCATAGGTCTCAGGGAAAGAAGGAAACCCTTCCTTTGGGTCCTTCATCCCGACATCCTAGCTTCTACCATCTCAGATTTCTTATCGGATGGTTCTCTGGACGAGATCAGAATCCATGGGCTCATTGTTTCATGGTGCGATCAACTACAAGTGTTATCTCATCCCTTCATTTCCGGATTCATTACTTACTATGGATGGAATTCCATGCTCAAAGCCATAGCTCTTGGAGTTCCCATGTTGGGATTTCTTTTTTGTCTATTTACAAAGAAAAAGCATGGGTGTGGGAGAGGCGTTCAGATCACCAGCAGCATGGTCTTGGATGTCTAAATGTGCAAGTATTTACTACAAGTGTCTTGTCACCTACTACGATATCGTAGGAAGTCGATGACTACGTGCCCACTCAAAAAAGCTCAAAACCGCCCAAACTGTCCAAGTGGGAGGTGCCCAGGGCATCTAAATAAAGTTGTTAGGAATTGGAGAAACTCAAGTTGATTTAATGTATATTATAAGTCCTTTTTCATCTTATACAATAGACTATCTATTACTGTGCACCGCGATCTATGTTGAGATGATTGTAAACTTTCGCTTTGGTAGTCATATTTCTTATTGCAATTTCTTTTTCTGTTTTTTTATTTAAAATTTTTAATTTGTTTTAAGAGTCCGTTAGAGATTAGATACTTACAAAAGGATAACTGAATGTTAATGTAAAATCGTTTCATCTACAAGGACATATTTGTTAAAACTTTAAAAGTAACCTTTAAGTTTTTGTTTTTGTAGTGTGGTTACAACTATCTGATATCTTGCTCAAGTTATCTTGATCTTTAAAAGCATCTTGAGCATAATGAATTATCAAGCAATCTCTCTCACAAGATCACATCATGAGAACTCTCAAGCTTTGATCAAGAACTCTCATCTCTCGAGCACAAGAGATCAATAACTCGATCCATCTAGCAATCTCTTAGCACTCTTTTATCAATCAACTGATATTTTGATGAAGATCGAAACCCTTTTTTCCCACCCATAGTGTGATGACTCAAGATCCCTTTTTCTTTGATTCAAAAGGAAGAACTTGTTGATTGATTCATAGGTCAACCAATTAGATAGAGGTCATGAGATCGGGCATAAGGATCATGATATGTTTTATGAGCGCTCAATTCACATATTTTTCTGTCAATGAAACACCATGAAACTCATAAAACACCTGTGAACACTGACCTCACGATCAGTATTTGAACCACATACATACATGGATAATATGTGCCCACAAAATTACTCAGTTGATAAACTAACTCAAAATTGATTCATTAATTGGTTACAATTTGCTAGAAGAATATGCATATCTTTCTATCCTGGTTCCCTATGGCTACCTTGTCTAGAATTCACCTCAATATTGTTGAAAGAGGTGGACACTGAGTATTTAAGCTAATCAACATGTTTTTGATAATTAGCAAGAATAATTACTAATACCTATGTGAACAGTTCAAAATCCCAAAAGCTATATGAAAACATAAAGACTAATTATTAAGACTCAAAATCTATGAAATTCAAAAAACTAGCACAACACTATTACCACAATACTATTGCATAAATGTTCTATATCAAAAGGCAAGGACTTGCTGCCTTTAGCAGCCCACCTTGTTTTAATATAACTTTCTTATTTAGAAGAATAAAAGGAAGGCACACGCTTGGTTGGAAATTGTCATCATTGGCTGGATTTTACATTATTGAAAAAAGGTGAAAGAGAGAAAATGGCAATGATGTTTTACTATGCCAATTCTTACCCATTGTTATTCATTAGCTTGTGGGATTGGAGGGATAAGGGTTTGAACTAAACCCCTGGGTTGGTAGGGAGGCACCAAATAAACTTAAATTTTGGGAAAGTTGAGCTTGGAAATCAAGATCAAAATTTGTAATGTAGTTATTATCAATTTGACATTATTTTACAAGTATTCCCAGTGAATTATTTCAATTAATCAATATTATAATTTGATGATTTTGTGACTTATTTTTGTTTTAAGCATGATTCAAAATTAAAGGTTTAAATTGGAAAATGATTATCGTATTGTGCATAAATGACTAAATCCCTCCATATTGATGAAGTTACATTTATATGCGTATAAATGTGTATTGTGGCGTCAATTTTGACATATTACTATGTAGTTTATTGTGTATTATTAAAAAGTAAGGTATGTGGGCCTTACATTTTATATCAATAAGGTATGTGGGCCTTACATTTTCTATGAATATATCTAAAACTAGCACTAGAAGCAAAGGTGATATAGTGATTTCATTATACCAACTAGGTTTTTATGGTTTTATGGTAATAGATCGATTTATTATATGGAAATACCAAATCCAATAGAAGGAATAGAACAAACCAGCAATCATGGGGTCGTCAATATGTAGAAATACAATGATGATGATAAGTGCTATCCATACATCATTAATAAAATAAGGTAGGGAAGGAAGATAAATACAATGGTTTTTCCATTTGCATTTTATCTATGAGATTGCAATGTTGTATGATCCATGACACAATTGCAGCTATCTCCATCACTATAAACATCGCTACCATATCCTAGGTATTCAATTTACCTAAAGGAATAAAATATGTGATGAAGCTGAAATTAAGGCTCTGATTAAAGAGAATCCAACATTTATATTTTTTTCCTTAATAGATTGGTGATCATGAAGGATGTTGGTAAGGATATTCATGCCATTAGGCATCTAAATACTAGACTATGAAAATCCTTAGTGAAAATTTTCAATAGAATATTTGGATAGAATGTGGAATCATGGTCAAGAAATTTGGTGTACTTATTCTCCAAGGTCCACCATTTTGATATATTTGTAGACTAGGTTGTGATCATAGAAAATCATTACACCTTCAACTATTCCAAGTAAAAGAAGACTCCTAACAACCATATTTTTTATGTACAAGTATTTGTTAGATGGAAATGGAATTTATTTACCCAAGCAATATAGAGAAAAGCCCACAAAATGAGTTTCTATTAATTCCCTAACTTTTCACATGGATGTGAGAAATGGAGATTCAATATAATTATTGGGTAGATTAAGATGAAGTGTTGAGATGGTTCCATAAGATGTGTAGACAAAAGGAAGAAAGTATAGAGGTTTAAACTCATGGTTAACTTGTGACGAAGGAAGTTGGGGATTGGTTTCAAATTGGCATATTATTATTTTTATATCCTAGTATGTTTTTGCTGGACTACCCAACAACTCTCTCAATTCTTTTCAAAGTGAATTGTTTCTCCAAGAGGTTTTATAGCAAGTTTAGATTGTTAACCATTAAGAAAGTGATAACTATTGATTTACATGCACATGGACATGGAATTATTTCTCAAAGGACCTATTGGAAAATTTGGATAGGTCCTATATGTTGGATCACCATTTTATCATTCAAAAAATGGAGCTTCATCAGCCCTTAAATATGTGAAATGAGATTTGTTTCCAAAAGGTATTGGCTGACGTTGACACATATATGTTGATAGGGATTCACACTCTTTCGACACCCTTACCTCAACGATATCCTTGAGCACCGTCCCAGACAGGTTTTACCCTGTCCAGCAACACCTGCAAAGCAAATGAAGTCTCACCCGAGATGTTTGAGGGAGAATTCTCGGAACCATGTTTTCGTAGCAATAAGGAAGGTTTGTGCATCTACTTTCTAGCTATCACAACATTAATTCAGAGATCCAAACAAGGGTTTATTATTGTGGATTCATAACATAAAACATCAGATTGCATCAACATAGTCATATCGCAACAATACAGTTACTCATAAATAGATCGATCACCATAACATGATTAAAAACACAGAAACATTGCATCATTTAGAGACAACAGACATACTGCAGTATTGATTCATTCAAATTGCATCATTCAACACAGGAAAAGCAGAAAGACATAAAACACAGTGTTTCCATCAACCTCTTTCATGTCATATTACTTCCGCATCAAAATACGTTTTCATAAAACATATTCACAATTGCAACAAAGCAAAGATTAGTCTTCTGTAGAGCATAATTCAACATTCATCTCTTGATTCACTAAGCATGCCCATCATATCATCAGATCAGATCATAATTCAACATTACATTCCTATCTCTATTTATAGGCTTACGCCTTTTACAAAATGGTCCACTTTGATCAAATTCCTAACTAACTCGGACCAAAAACTACAAAACTATGACCAATTACTACAAAATCATGACCAAGCTGACTCTTTGTTGACTTTTCCACATTGCGCTCCATCCTCAGTCTTGCACATCATATTTGGTCTTATGCATCACCCTTGGGTTGTGTAGCTTATCTTCATCAAACCACCTACCAACAGGCCCCCAACATAATATTGTGGCTCGCCCTTGAGCCACGTCAACTAGAAACAACATAGTCATTTATTTTGATTTTGAAGTCCTCATGCTGTTGTTTGACTTCTTCTACTTGCACCTTCATCTTGTCACTGATCTCCATGCAGGCTGTGACATCCTATTCAAGTGGATGTTCAACAATCTTCGTAGTCACCTCTCTTTAACTTTCCCACACTGCTTGAAGTGCAATTACTTCTTTCAACAACACCCTCTCCTCAATATCCTAGAACTCCTCAAGCTTAGTTGTGTGCAGCTGCTGACGCTCCTATGCCTTGGTTACTCACTTCTGCAAAGCTTTTAACTATGTCACCTTCGTGATTTGTACAATTGGGGGCATCGCTCTGAGTGATGTCCACAGTGCATCCAACTGTGCTTCCTATTCCTGCAGTTGTGTATTCATTTGTTTCAACTACTCTTCCTGGACTACGCTACCCCAAAACTATGTGGCTGCATCTATAATCAACTTGGCCTCTTTTTCAATCTCCTCAAGCCGCATCATTGCATATTCAATGGCGCCTTTGCACTTAGAAACTTTCTCTGGAGGTGTGCCCGGGTTCACTAGAGCCTGCAAGTATTCAAGGTCTCTTTTGAATTTGACAATGACTTGTTCGATCTTCTACGCTTTGGTTTCCACATCCATGTCATCTGGTATCTTTGGGACTTCCTAACAAGCGAAAGAAACTTCCTACTCCAACCATGCTCTGCCATCCCACAACTGCGCCTTCTCGACGATTAGTATGTTCTACGCCTTCTTCAAGTTCTCAATCTCCTGCTTCACTGCCTCTTCACGCTCCTGCGATTTTAATAGGTGATCATTGATAGTGATGATGATGTCATGATCATGTTTTTTCAGGTATTTCTTTTTTTGGGGGTAGTGGGGTCAGTCAAAAGTATGCATTGTGCATACTCATTAGATGTAGAATCAAATTCTGCATCCAACGAGCTCTCCCGATCGAAATTTGAGTAAACACACAAGGAGATATGTCGAAAATACGGACAGAAAAAGTAGTTTTTTTATGACAAATATGTCAATTCAACCATTATGGTTGACTCATTTTATTGAAATTCTATTGGTTCTTGCATTCCAACTCATGAGAACTTATTGTTGGCATGTTTTCTTATAAGGCCCATTTTAGACCCCAAATTTCCTCTAATGGCTTCCATTGAGTCACATATATTCTCCCATGTCTAAATTATGACCTCAATTGTTTTGGCTTGCAGGCTGTCCAGAATTGGAATATCATGCGGTCTATCTAAAATATGCATTTGCCAATCTATCACCTGTTCAAAATCCCTATATGCTGCTTTTGTTTGATCATGGTGGGTTTCCAAATTTTCAGAATGGTGCCCAAACAAATTATATAAACCTTGCATCTCATCAAAACAGGTATATAGATTGACCATGGCCTGGCGGAATTCCTGATGTACCTTGCAGAGCACCTGCTTGAACTCCTTTGGTGTCAGATGTAACGTCCTCGACCCTCCGACTGGCGAAGAGGACGCTACCCACACCACACAAATGGGAAAACAGCCCCATGAACATGAACAGACATCAATGCTGAAATTAAAAAACTTAACATAACACATGCTAAGATGCATAAAACATACAAGGATACATAGTTACTCAACATTCAGCGGAAGCAACACCCACATTCTAGCATTTAACATATTCATCATAATTCCTGGAACAATAGATATAATTACAGAGGTGAAATAGTCATGGGTACTTATCTTTTAATGAAGAACTCTCCCGCAACCAGCTACGTCGTTGCAACGTTCCACCCAACCATAGTCCAGCGTGCTCATCAATCTCTCAGCAACACTGCCACCCCCGAGTTGGGCATGATTCCTCAAGGAATAAGGGTCAATGCAGGCTTACACATAGCCAAGGTTTGCCAATCAGCCAAACCCACACAACAGGGTCCTACCAAGTCATCAAGGAGATAGGACAGGCTAAATGCCAAGCTGGTGGCCTCAACACCAGTCTTCTCATGCATACACAGCCTCTAATCCCACTCTCAACAGTTCGAAGACCAACCACTGCAGACCGCACCAAAACAATCCCTTCACAGCTCTGTGAAGAAGGCAAAGACAACCAGGTGCCAATCCCAACCAACAGGTGAAACAACTCAACTCCTCAAGACAACTCAGAGTTGTTCTTGGCCCTAGCGTGGCCGAAACAACTCAACACAACACCCAAAAGACGTCCACAGCCTTAGCATCCAAGAAGCAACCCAAAACCAGGGAAAATCAACAGCCCAATGCACAATGAAAACTATGGCGACCTTACACAGTCCCCAAAATAGAGGAGAAGCCAAACTCCTAGCGTGGACAGAGGAAAACACAAACGCATACCACAACAGACATCATACACGGCCACAATCGATAAGGAGACATACACATACCACCGAAACCGGTATGGAACACACAGGTGCACAGCCCCGAGCATGAATGGATCCCCCAAACAGAAATCGCACACCCCCTTCACTCAGCCCTACGTGAGGAAGATGAACTGGCCTCCTCCTCCTGCGCATCCCTGCGTGAGAGTGAACAGCTCCGCTTATGCCGTGGATGAACAGACAATCGTGAGGAACGAACAGACCAAATCCTGCGGAGGATGAACAGACAACGGCGAGAATTCCTTTGCAGTGGAGGGAGTGGAGTGAATGTTTCTTCTGCCCCATGCGACGTGAAGAGGAGAGTATGCTGGTGGAGTGGGCACATGGGCAAGGACTAACAGTCCTGCCACAGCCACCACTACTCAGCAATAACTACCTCAACTACTCCACAAAACATTAAAGAGGTTGGATGAGACAAGGGAAGATGGCAAATCAAACAAGGTGGTAACACATGGATTCCCCCCCCATAGACCAAGGTTTGACATCCCCCACACCCTTATCCTTTGGAATCATGCCCTTTTCATTTTAATGTTGCACTGCCGTAGCTGGTTGTGGGTTTATTTTTAATTGATGTGCGTATTTACATGATGCCAAACTATAATGTGCCAGATAGCACGATATACCATCGGCAACTATCCTCATTGCCGAAACACACACAACCAAATCAATGGTGGGGGTTTTGCCTTTAACTCCTCACCACGATTAATTACATTATATACATCATGCAAACGGGGTCAAAATCGGGGTGTTACATTCCCCTCCCCCTTGGAATAACGCCGTCCTCGGTGTTCTTATACAATACATATACAATTGCACATCAAAATTTCAAAATTTTTGCAGATCCATCCCACGTTCAATTATTCACTATGAACGTTCAGGACCAAGCCCCTCGGCTTCCACGAATTCTCCCGCTGGTTCTCAACTCTCAGCTTATCCTGAAGCCTAGGAACTTTGCAACTGTTGCCCTCATCATGTTCCCTCATTGGGCAGTCCCGGCGTAAATGATGTCCTCTGCATTCCCAACATTTCACTGGCTGCTTCATCTTTACTTGCTCAATTTCCTTTGAGTCTTCATGCCTGGACCATTTCTTATCGGGTCACTTGGATGAATGTCCCATCGCTAATCCACCTTCCTTTCCTTTGTCGATTGCTCCCAGAAGGCTTTTCACCTCCCTTTACAAACCAATAGAGTCGTACAAAATCTGGTGGTTCATTTCATTCTGCCTTTTCTGTATCTTGAGCATCTCCCCAAGATTTTCTTGGGTCTTGGCAATCATTTGAAGGAGACTTCCAGCCAAGTCCAACAACTTTTGATCTGCTGCCATGATCAATGTGCACTATCGGGTTTCACTTTTCTCACCTGTGAAATGCACCATTGAAATTCTATCAGACCAAGCATAATATAAACATTAAAATCAGTCAGTTAATTACCCAATTGGCATGACAATCCAAGTCTCATCAAGGAGGCTTTCATATTTTTCATGCCTTCCCAATAGGCACACGAGCTCATTCATGTCCATTCTTGGGAAGGGAATTAACTACTCCAGCATTCATAACTTACCTTAAGCAAATGCACACACATTCCATTTTCAGTCATACATGCATTCAACAATCTTTTGTTTTTCACAATGCATATATATATATATATATATATATATATATATATATATATA
>LPNX011202033.1:705679-909746 GCA_001517045.1 Pseudotsuga menziesii
CCTTAGTTGTAAGTTGGGTCAGTAGTGCCCACAAAATTATTATTAAAATGTAATTTTCAGTCTCCCAAGGTAAGTAAAAAAGGTTCAATTGTGGAAAGACTCAATGTTTTAACCCTCTCGGCATTCCTTTGCACCTCTTGGTGCAAATGCTAGTAATAATAATAATAATAATAATAGTCTATTTTTAAGGTCACTGCCAAGCAAGACACCAAATTGGTGTATGAGACCGCCTTGTTTGTGGGACAAGGGAACCCCCCTCTGCGCAACGATTTAACTGCTAAAGTCTACATAGGTGTACATACACTACCCCCCTATAAATTTGAACCTGTGACCTCCTAAGAGGAAACACATACTCTTAACCATTAGACCCACTCATTCACACATTGATAAAAATACCAATATAACTTTATTAGTATTATTTTAATAAATCCGCTCATAAAAAATACATTTTCTATCCAACCACGTTGCTATATCATCTTGAACCATACATAAAAATTTCCTAAAAATTTCGCAAAATAAAAACATCAAATATTATCACCACTTTACATACTCGACATGTCTTAAAATATTATATACCCATTAATAAAAATACCCATATAAATTTATTATTATTTTAATAAATTCACCACAAAAAAATACATTTTCGATTCAACCACGTCGCTGTATCACCTTAAGCCATATAAGACATTGTAAGTGGAAGGGTCAATATAGCTTTTACAATTTAAATATTAAATAAAATAGAATTTTCATTTTATGATTTTTTATTTTTTCAAAAGGATTCGAGATTCAAAACAAATTCTTCAACTTATCCCAAAGCTTATGCGAGAAACCGATCCTCGGACAAAAAGCCTCCAGGGTCCCACCTCCACCTAACAAAGATTTGTATCTATTCGCAACGATTGTACATTGAATGGGAAAAATGCCAAAACAAACAAAAAGGTTATGAAAATGCAAAGTATATTAATTATGTCGGTAAATGAGTTAGGAGACCGACCAGCAGAATGATGAGTTTCATATGAAAATATATTTTACCTTGGAATTTGTCATTCATTTGTCATAATTTGTAAATTTGGTATTTAGGATGTTGGAAGCCATATTGCTCTAGCACTCAATGAAATTTTATGTTGATGATAAAAAACATTCATCTTCGATAAAATTAAATAGATGTTAAAACTAGCATACTTTAAAGCGGGGAAATGAAATATCGAAGAGAATTTTAATATGTTTCAAAAATGAGAAAAAGTTGTGTATAATATAAGTTTATATGATGAAAGCAAGTCTAGGAAAATAAGTGAAAATAAGTTACATCAAACTTCTAAATCGCCACATAAGTGAAAATACCCTCAAAGCGGAGGAAATGAAACCCCCCAAAAAAATTCAATATCTTATAAAATGAGAGAAAGTTGTGTGTATGTAGAAAATATAATTTTATGTGCTTGAAAGCTTATCTATAAAACGAAAGCTTTATGTGTTGGCACATCTCTATGATTGCAACAATCTCACAAAGTGTCAAATTTATAAAGCATTTGTTATAAATTCACCTATCTTCATGAAAAATTAGATGAAGACATTAGATGTTGCAATAGAAAAAATCTACAATTGTATTTTTTATTCATTTATGGTAATTAATCACAATGTTAAACTATTGTAAATAATGATTTGTGTTAATTGAAATGCATTATCAAACTTTATTTGTGTCTAGATGAACTAGGGAGACTTATGGTAATTGTGCACGATTGTCTCTTACTAACTAATAATATCACCAATACATACATTTCTTGATCATTCAATCAATAATTCAAAACAATGTCCAAAAATATCTCAAAGCGTTATGTGTCTCAAAGTGGTTTGTGGTGGGTCTACCGTGATGCGTATAAATTATATCTAGTTAAAAGCATCTACTTTGAAATTGAAGGCTTGATTAATGCTAGTTAATGTGAGGAGAAGAACAACCACTACCCAATGTATAATCTCTTTGAATACTTTTGTTGCATGACCCCCCAGCCAGGGATAATTTTAGGGGCGAATTTTAGCCCATTGGGCTATTTTTCCATGTTTTTATCCCAAAAAACATTCGCCATTTTGCATTTTTTGAAGCCCTGTTTCACCCAATTTTGATGGGGTAAATTTTTTTCACCCTAAAAATCGCCAAATTATTATATAAACGATATAAAATCCTTGGAAATTAAAATATTGTTTGAAAAATATCGCTAATCATTTTATAGTTGGCATTTTAAGAATTGGTAATATTCGCCAACATTTATACACTTCTAAATAAGTATGTCTCCTTAAATCATCCCTGCTCACAGCTGAAACATAGGTGTGATTCAACATGTTAAGTGGATGTGCTACATGGGAAAGATGCACAGTAAAATCTCTTAGGTAACTCACCATTCTCATGAAATCTAACAAGTGATGGATATTAATCAATGGTAGCCAATCAACAATGGTTAAAATATTCCTCAATTTAATGCTCAATCCATTTTGCTTCTGACATTATCTAAGATAAATGTGTTCTTGTTGCTTAAATGTACATTTATTTATGTTGATCAATAATTTCTCTCCATGCAACACTACAAATACTTGGTTTATGGTGTAAATGATCCTATTAGGTAAAACATGTATGTTTCTAAGATGCAAGATCATGAATGAATTAAGGAAATATCAACACTTCATTTGGCATCCTTGTAAAGGTTGTAGGGGCATCAATATGGCCAAATGACATCACCATTCATTCAAATGGTCCTTGTGATCACATATTGAAGGTTGTCTTGCACTTATTCTCTAGCTGTAGGCATCTAGTGGCTTTAACCAAACTTGAGGTCAATCTTACTAAAGAATTTCACTTCTAGAAATTAAATGTAATAGGCTATTAACATGTGACAATACAGATTAGTTTTTAATGGTGATACTATTCAAGTCATAATCTACACATACTCAACATGCCATCTATGTTTCAAACTAATACAATGTTAGGGTCATAAGGATGTAGTGAGGAGGGGTGTATGTACCATCTATCCAACAACTCTTGATTTCCCCCCTTAATTTCTCCATTTTTGAAGAATGAAGCCCTACATAAAGCCTCGTTTGGCATAACAACTTCATGTTTCAAGTCAATCCCATGTTCAATCGGATGCCTTGGATGGATTTGATGAGGTTCTCATAACAACTGAAGATAACATTGTATTAGCTCATCCAACTACTTCTATTAATTTGACCTCTTCTATCAAATTAAAAGTATGTATGACGAGTTCCCATGGTCTTGATAAAAATTAAAAGGTGTCAATTTCTCTTCCTTTTGGGGTCACAAAACGATAAAGGAAAACTATTATGAGGCATTGATCGGTCTATGAGATTCAATGCTAAAAGCTAGTGCTAAGATGGTTGGGTCTTTTTACGTCATCACCACACATGCTTGGAAATTTTTAGTAGTTAGTATTGGTTCTTTCATAGTGAGTAGAACACATACCAATAACATTTTCCATTGAAAACTTTATTGGGGAAACTCTTCAAGCACTCTCTCACATTTTGTGAATGACACATAGAATAAATTTTGTTGACATACATGTATGCCTAAACTTGAGGGACTAAGGTGGATTTAACTTTGTGACCTCTTTGGCTAATATGACTTCAGCATGGCAAGTCAAACCACTTGAGCTAACCCTAAGGATTTTTGCATACCACTAACACATGTATGGATAAGTGAAAATAACCCCACACCCATTTAGTGGAACTATGTTGATCTCTACTTCATAGATGTAATTAATTAATATGGAAAAATCCCTGTTGCACTTTTCCTAAGACACAAATATTTGTTCTTGTTGAGCCAACCAATGAGTAGGGATCATGACATGCACCCATAAATATATCTCTTATTCACTATCTTGTTCAAATTAATTAGTGAACAGATAAAAAAGATGATATATTCATTCACACAAACATTAGCATGTTTATATTGACAACTAAGCAAATCCAAATTCCCATTAAGTTTGTGACAATGTGTTACAAGGTATGGACAACTTGAAGTTGAGCAAAATATCCAAGTAACCAACTATTCAAGTATTCGCAATCTCATGATATGCCATTTATCATTGGGTCACAAACATTTCAAAATCTTCTAGTCTATTCAATATTGTGTATAATGAACAAGGTACAAAAATTTCCAAATTGGAAGAGACAAACAAGGAAGATGATTTGTCTTAACTATTGGCCTTCCATGCAAATTGTTGATCTCCTCAACTACGTCAATACGGTATGTCTACAATAAGAGTCATTGCACTATGTTGTGTAATGCATATCATATGATTGCAATTTATGCCTATGTAACTAGGTCACAACACCACAAGTGTGTGACAAAGAATGCTAGTGTGTTTAAACCAAAACATTACTTCCCAAGTTTAATTTGTGCCAAACATTCGCCACTGTAATGTGCATCGAGCACTAATACCTTTATACTAACATGCATATCAAAGACAACAACCAAATCCACAAGTTAGTGCTTGAACAAATTCTTAATGAATCTCTCTCATCAATTCGATCAAACAATGATGCATTGTCAAACTCTCAACCCTTTCATTATCACCATTGAACCAAAGAAAGCCTGTTTAGGCCATAGTTTACCACTAGATCAAAGAAATCATTTTTAGATCATAGCTTAAGGTGAGTTTTTATTTACGCAAGACCTTAAAATGTTGAATAGGACCTTATTGGCCAAGTTAATCAAAGACCCACCCTTCCAAAAAGATCCTTATGAGTTGTGTTGATAGATGAAGGATCAACTCCAGAAAGAGTTAGCCAAGGGAATTATTTGGTGGCACCATAGTTCTTTAAGTGGTCATTTTCTTTCAATTTTATGTTATGACCATTTAAACTATATGTTTTGGTTTAATCCGCCATTATGTTTGGAAAACCAAAATCTAATGTAGAAAATCTTAGTCGAAGCAATCTTACATTGAAGATACTGGCCCAAGTGAATGGTTTTTATAAGGAAGGAGGACTAATAATAATGAATAATTTATCTTAGGAGGAATGACTCAAAGAATGACTCTTCGAAACCTGTCAATATCATGAAAAAGGCCAGACCCTTCCTTACTAATCGTCCCTCCTAACCATTTTAGCTGAAGAAACTGTCTCACCCTATTATTTCTTACTCATCCAATTAGTTCTTACCTTGAAGGAATAAAGGTTCTTGGCCTAATAAGACTAATACGAAAATGTATATGTTTCTCTGCTTGATATAACTCAGGTTTTTGTGAGGCAATATTAGGGGGCACTATAAGAAAGATACTCACTTGAAAGGATGGAGCATGTTCACTTGAAGGAGGATTGCGTATACATTCTCACCACTCACTTGATGACCCAACTCAAACCAAAATCTATTGTGACAACTAAACCATCCGAGAGTGACATATGTCGTTCTCCAAAATAAATCCAAATATAAAATATTTTTAAACCCATAATTAAAAAGCAAGCTTTCAGAACTTTGTGCTACATAAATTGTTCAATCCTGTACGATTTTCTCCGGAATGAGTTAATGGAAACATGATTAAAAGGCAGTTCCTTCTCCTTGCAGGATTTTGGAGGAGCTGGTAACTCCATGAGTCCAGGTTTTGAATCTCCCTGTATCTTTCTTTTTCCCTTTAACATTTAGTTTCCCCCCATGAATTTACAATTGGGAGGTCTCTAATGCCTGGATATTTCTAATGAGCGAATTATATTGGTATTTTCGTATGTGGTTGTGAAAATTCGAGTCTTAGGGTTCCTCTAATCTAAGTTTTCTTAATGTTTTTATTTTAGCCTACATATTGGACAAGTGCATGGATAATTTTTTTTTATTTTGCAGTGTGAACCCTATCTTGCAGCGCCACTTTAGAATGGAGGGATTCTTCGAAATCCCGGTTTTCATAATGAAACCAACAACTGGAGCGGTTACAAAAGCGCGATTGTAATGCTACGAATAGAGAGTGAGGATAATGACAACAAATATCAGGAGATTTAGGATAATGAGATTTCTTAGGAGGAAAACTCATGGCGAATTTATTTAACAGATATACTTCAAACCTTTCATTACATAGATGTAATTAGTTACTATGTTCGTGGAGAATCAAGGATAATAAACCCACATTTAGAGTGAATTGATGTAACTACACAAAATTGATGAGAAAACTGCAAATCGCCTCAGAGAAAGCGTATTCATGGTGTGTTAAGCTCTGTAAAATGATGGAATAGCCTACCCATTAGGAAAATAGACTCAATGGGTACACTTTTCATGAGTTTTTGAGCTGCTTAATGTAAAACCAACACATCTAAACTTCAAAATCGAATTGATATTGAATCACAAGTGTTTAGCCCCGGGATTGCCAAATGTTATGGATTTCTTCTTCAAGTTTTTTATTATAAAATCCCTAGATTAGAAAGCAACTCGAACCTAACACAGTAATTTCCAAATTGTACCGACAACAGAGATTCGCCAGTGTCATGTCCCCATGCCTCCGATCGGCGAAGAGGACGTGACCCAAGCTTTAATCATAGTGGGCTAAGAGCCCCATGAACATGTACAGGCATAAAAATGGCATAAACAGAATGCTGAAAGAAAATGCATTGCAGTATAACATGCATAAACCCAATTATTTATCATACATAGCTATAATTATTTATCTTGCACAGCGGAATCAACATGCATTCACACAAGCATTCATTTTAACATGTTCATCATTTTCATTAACAGAAAAGAAGGTTGCAGAAGTAAAATGCACAAGATCACTTATCTTATGAAGAAGTCGTTCCGCAACCAGCTACGTCGCTACAACGTTCCACCCAACCATAGGCCAGCATGCTCCTTAATCTCTCAGCAACACTGCCACCCCCGAGCTGGGCATGATTCTCCAAGGAATAAGGGAAAAAGCAGGCTTACACATAGCCAAGGATATACAAAACATAGCCAAGCCAACACAGTTGGGTTTATTAGGCCATTAAGGAGTTGGGGAAAGGCTCAATGCTAAGCTAGTGAGCTCATTACAGAGCCAAGAACACCTACACCAGAACTAGCCTGACCTCTAAGACACCCAAACACACCCAACACAAGGAATCAGTCCCTTCTCTACTACACAGTCCCTCAGGCCTTGCATTCCCTTCCAGTGCTATTCAGGGGTGATGGAGAAGAAGGCCAGCCCTCTAGCTCTGTCTGTGTGGTTTCCAGCCACCAGGTTTATCAATCAAAACTAAGCCCCCATCCCTGCTCCCAATACAGTCCGAATACCAACCATTGCACTCAGGCAATCAATTTAGCTATCATAGCTTAAAACAGGGAAAACGACTTCAAACCATCTACAGCATTCCCCAAACGTAACATCAAACACAACTCATGGCCTGGGGAAATTAACAGCCCCCGAAATACATCAATGGACACGGCTCACAACGTGGGGGAAAACTCAACCCGTTATTGGGCAATGAAGTCACCGGGAAAACATACATAGACCATGTTGGGAAAGAGATTATAGTTCCCCAGCCTGGGCATGAATGAAAACGACAACGCAAGACCCACGAATCAGTCCGTGAGGGAAGAATACAGCCAAACCATCCGTAAATCCGCAGAGGAAAATACGTGGATAAAAACCAGGAAAATCCTGTGTGTGGAAAACAATCCGACCCTGTGAGGAATGAACAAACAATGGAGGTCCTGCGTGAGGAAAAACAGCTCCGTTTTTGTCCATGGATGAACAAACAACAGGAAGGACACAAAAATTGGAAGTGCATGAGCCTTCAGCACAGTCGTGGAGAGAAGAAGATCTGCGTGAGAGGATGAACAACAAAATCGTGGGTAGAGTGTGCGTGTGGGTGAGGATTGATAGTCCTGCCACCCCACTTCCAAGACCATAACTTCCTCAACCACAAGCAACCTTTCTTAATGAAAGTGGTTGGAATAAAACAAAGAGACATATGGGCTTTTCTCTCATTGGCCAAGGTTGACAATTTCCCTCACCCCTATCCTTGTGAAAATCATGCCCTTTTCTCATTTTAGTTGCCGCGATCGTAGCTGGTCGGGTTCATTTAATTAATTATAGATGCATATTTACATGATGACCATCATAATATATGCCGCATGCCCCGATATACCATTGGTGACAATTCAAATCCAAAACATAACATAACCAATCAATGGTGGGGCCTTGGCCTTTAGCTCTACACCCTGATCATTTACAATTTATACATCATATACATCTAATGTAACGGGGTCAAAACCGAGACATTACAGCCAGAAGTTATTTTGTGCTTGTTTGAATACTTTCACTGTCAAAATATAAGAAAAGAAACAGCTAGAAGATTAAACATTGGAAAGGTTGTCGAAAAGGACATGTAAACATGCCTTGGATACTTGTCCAAGCATATTTATGAAATCTTGGACAATTTTGGGGCACCTCTAACATAGATAAGCACAAGGGTATTGTGTCAAAGCAAAAACTCTGTTCATGGCAAGTAAAAGTCTCTAGGTTACATCATATAAAAAAACAAAACAATATCACGCTATGTTGGTGTCTCTTCTTCGACTAGAGCTTGAACGGGTTGTGATGCTGCTGACTCTTATGCTGCTATAGACTCACGGTCCTCTTATTCTATTTCTCTCCCTAAAATATATAGCTATATGACCGTGAACTACTAATACATGGGGGTGTTGATGTATTTGTAACTTCAGAATGTATTCACTTATATATCTTATGTATTGTACCCCGATGTTTATTCCGGGAAGTATCTGTAATGTGACTGAGTCATGTCATGCCCCGATGTTCCAATCGGGAAATTCAATACTGTAAACAAGTCATGTAAAGTCATTGAGGTTAACCCTCCATTGTAATTCAGGGAAATAGTCCCCACAATTGAGTTAAGGTTAACCCTCCTTGTTGATTGGAGGGAAAAGTCCCCACAGTTGTGGGGCACTAGGGTTATTAGACTCTCATAGAGATGTCGGCCCTCATAAGTAATTGTTAAGTGGGGCCAACTTGTTGGAGTGGACTTTAAGTGAACGAAAGAATATAAATAGAGAGTGAGCCTCTCTATTTATCACACACACACTCACTCACTGGGGTACATGAGTGAGAGAGGAGAAGCTCTCTCAAGTGAGAGAGAGAGAACAACTGTGGAGATCATCTTTTATGTCTTTGGGTTTTACTGCTGCCATTGGTGCTCATTCTATCTCTGAGGAAGTTGCGGGGTTTTCTCCTTTATGGTTTCCCCAAGGAAAATTCTTTGTGTCTCTTGTCTCTTGTGATTTTTGCTTTGCATGTTATTCTCTCAAATAAGATCCTAGATCATATTGCTTAAATGATAAAAATCTAACATGGTATCAGAGCTAACCTGACAAGAATACATTGTACAGCTGCATAAGCTAGGGATTCTTATTTTTTGGGTCTCTCTCCACAATCCATCAGCAAAATAAGGCTAGGCTAACTCTCCATTGAAGGGCTCATCTTTCTGTCGAAGCAGAATTTGATTCCGGGCATTTTCAGTTTTTGGTGCGGGAAATTAGGGTTTTTTATAGAAGAGGAATTTTTGAGTGAGCCTGGCATAGGAATTATCTCCTCATAAAAATCTAATTTTAGAGACCTGGGTCGAGATTTTTGGTTGGGTGAAACTCCGGGAAAGTCAAACCCTAGTTTGACCCCGGGCCGCAAAAAACCCTAAAATACTCAAATGGATAGTTTTGGTAGATTAGCTATATCTCGAGATTGGAGAAGACTCAGGTGCCGAAAATTTTATAGGTCGAAGATATATTCTTGATGTACATTGTGTCCAAGTTTCACCCTTATATGCTTTACTTTTTAGGATATATGATTCCTCCAAGTTAGGGTTCTAGCCTCTCCCAAGATTCCTCCGCAAACAGGACATTTGGGGAGAATTGATATATCTCGGGATACAAAGGTCCAAATGAAATTTCTCAAGATTTTTCAGAAAGCAAACGGACTGTAATTTCTGTGGTAAAAGTTTCAGACCCTGAAGATGAAACAACGACACGTGTCAGTCCATACAAATTCGCTATGTTGAACAGTCCTGAAACAGGTCACCTTGGGAAAACGCTCATAAGTCCCAATTGGTGAAACCAATTCTGATTAAACCTATGGTGTTGGAATAAGGACATATGAGGCTATGTCTGTACTAAATTTCAGACACAAAGGAGCATTAATTTCAGATATTCTGGATAAATAGTATCAGACATGTCTACAGAATAAATTGGTAAACTAGGGCTTCTTGTTCCGAGAGCTTCCCTCCACTGTTTTTAGAAAAGGAGTACATTGGACAGCTCACCTTGAAGAGGTGTATCTTTCTATCCAATCAGATCTGAAATATTCTAAGTTTTTAAAGTTAAGTTTTCTCTAACAAACCCTATATCAGCTAGCTCTCGAACTAGGACGGACACCTCAAATCGGTAAGATCTAATCTTTTGCTATTTACATTTGAGGTTCTCATTTCTAAATGACTAGTCACACCAGCTTGATGACAAGTTTGGTGAAACTGACAAATTCCAAGCATGGAATTATTGGATCTCACTGGTTCTTGAATAAAATTAATTGGACACCTACATAAGTGGAGAGGTTCCAGTTCTAGAGGGAGATGAGGCTAAAATCCTTACACAAGAAGAACTTGGTCAAGGCAAAGAAGATCATTTCTAATTCAATCACGGATCACCTTATACCACAAGTCTCTTCCCTAAAGACACCAAAATAGATGTTTGATTCCTTGACCAATCTATTTGAAGGGAAGAGCACACACAAGAAGAAGCTCGACTCATAATAAGAGAAAAGAAGATGGGAGCAACTGAAGATCAATCTCTCACCATCCAAAGAAGATCCCTCGAGCGATGAGGAATACGAAGGACTCAACTCTCGATGAACCTCTTATCCATCTTATCATTTGGATAAGAAATGATGAATGAATAATATGATGAAGCCGAAGGCTCAAGAAGGAGTCTACCCATGAAACAGATAAAGATAAGTATTCAATTGTCATTTCATGATATTGTTTTGTTATGCACTTGTTCATATTCAGTTGATGTGTTATGCAAGATAGAATGTTTGTATTAATGACATTATACTACTAATATGCATGTGATGGGTAAGTAGCTCATGGTGCTATACAACTCTCCATTTCTACTTATCTAGAATGAAACCTCTTTGCTGACATATTGGATTAGTGCACAATCTCAATGTTGTCCTGGTAGAGATGGAAGGCATATAGAAAGTTTCCGTGAAATATGGATGAATGTTGTATTGGATAAAATAGTTGCATGATCATATATTTATGCATAAGAATTTGCCATTATGAATATGCCTTATGAAATGTTTCTAACCATACAACTGATGCATTATACTTGTAGGAAATATCATGTACAATCTCCTACAAGAAAAGAAGGATGAGACTTGTTCCGAAGAACAAGTGACGACAGTTCAAGATTCACTCTAATAATCCAAAATGAAGAATGATGTCTAGGATGTAGTATTGAGACCTAAAGGGAAGTTCGTAGTTCCATCACGCAGTAAATGGAAAAATCGTGGGATACAAGGAAGGATTCGTAGCACGAGGCTTCTCACAGAAAGAAGGCATAGACTACGAAGAGACATTTGCAGCCACCAGAAGTTAAGACACATGACAGGCAGAATCATGTGTGCAAATTAAACAAGGACTTGTACGAGCTCAGAAGATACCCATGGGATAACACATACATGAGGAGCTTGAATATCACCTAGACTGATGAAGATGTTAACCTTTGCTACAAGGTTGAATATGAAATCCTATAGAGGATGACAAGCTCATAGATGGGTTCGAGAAGAACGTTTTCAAGATAAAGGATCTTGGTATCTAGTGACCCTAGATGTATACATAGAATATTAGTAGCAGAGGAAGCTACTTGTCACTCCAGTACATAATGTTTCAATGCATAAAGTATGAAAGGCAGAATGAGAATAATGCTCCACTTCAGAGGGAGTGATTGCAGAAGATCCCGAGGTTCGACATGATGGATAACTTACTGATGACTCTAGGATTTACTGAGATTAAAGCAGATTCCAACCTTTTCTTCAAGGTTGAAGGTGGAATACCAGTGATGCTTCTGTTATATGTCGATGACTTGTTCCTGACAGAAAAGAGGAACTCATTAAAGTTGCAAGAAGGAGACTTGCTGCCGAGTTCAAGATGAAGGACTTGGATATGATGCACTACTTTCTAGGCATGGAGATGTGGCAGAATGCGGATGGAATCTCCCTGGGACAAGGGAAGTATGCAGTAGATATCTTGAAGAGGTTCAGGATGATGGACTGCATGGCCATAACCACACCTATGGCATCGAACCTAAAGGTACTGAGTTTTTCTTCATCAGAGTCTATTGATGCCACGATGTATTGTCAGATGAGTTGTTCCTTGATGTACCTGACAAATACAAAACTAGATATTTGCTTTGCTGTGAACACATTGAGACATGTTCACCTGATGGTTGCAAAGCATGTAGTGAGGTACCTGAAGGGTACAGTTGAATATGAGCTCAAGTATGAGGTGAATCAGAACATTAACCTAGAGGGTTATGTGGATTCGGATTGGGTAGGCAGTGCCATTGATTGGAAGAGCACTTCTTGGTGTAGCAGGAAGTAGTCTTGAGTGGAATTGAGTACAGCCGAGGCAAAAGATGTTGCCACTTGCTATTTGGGTCGAGGTAGTATATTTCCTTTGAAAACTACTATTTGATTTGGTTGATCTAACTTACATTTTTGTATTATGCAGAGAGGAGCAGCGATCCAGATCGATATCTCTCAAAAGAGGGAGTTATAGCATAGTCAGTGAGACAGGTTGTTTGAGCATAAATCCTGGCGAAGCTCGTAGGTTTCTCAGATGTTATTAGTCCTGTAGGTTGTCCTCATATGTAATAGGTCCTGGTGAAGCTTGCAGGTTATCCTTGGACGTAATCATCCCTGATGTGATTCTATGCTAGAAATGGCCAGAGTAAAGTTTGATTACTTCAGGGAGAAGCTTGGTGTTCTCCAGATCGGGGTTCCTTCCCAGGGGAAGTGATGAGTCCGTGATCCCTTTCTGACATGGTGATCAGATTGGTTCCTTCCATGGTCAGATGTAAGTGTTGTGGCCCTTCTGACATGGTGGAATCCTGAGCTTCACATAGTCAGATATAAGTGCAGAGATGCTCTGATGTGATTATGGGTTGTGTTACCACATGATCAGTGCAGAGATATTCTGATGTGATTGTGGGTTGTGTTACCACATGATCAGTGTAGAGCCATTCTGATGTGATTAAGGGATGTGTTCCCACATGATCAGATATAAGTGTTGAAGACCATTCTCTAGGAGAATGGAGGCACCTGGTCAGTTACCAGGAATACTTAGGTTAGTGCTGAGAGGCCATTCTCTGGGAGAATGGAGGCACCTAGTCAGTTACTAGGAATACTCAGCTTAGTGCTCAGAGGCCATTCTCTAGGGGAATGGAGGCACCTGGTCAGTTACCAGGAATACTTAGCTTAGTGCTGAGAGGCCATTCTCTGGGAGAATGGAGGCACCTAGTTAGTTACCAGGAATACTCAGCTTAGTGTTGAGAGGCCATTCTCTGGGAGAATGGAGGCACCTGGTTAGTTACCAGGAATACTCAGCTTAGTGCTGAGAGGCCATTCTCTGGGAGAATGGAGGCACCTGGTCAGTTACCAGGAATACTCAGCCTAGAGTTGAGATCCCTTCTAACATGATGAGGTCGATGTAAGTGCGATGCCTTTCTGACAAGATGAGGTCAGATGTAAGTGTAGAGCCTTTTTGACAAGATGAGGTCGGATGTAAGTGCAGCACCTTTCTGACAAGATGAGGTCAGATGTAAGTGCAGAGCCTTTCTGAAAAGATGAGGTTGGATGTGAGTGCTGGGCCTTTCTGACATGGGTTTTGGATGTGTTCCTCCCATGGTCAGATGTGAGTGCTGGGTGTGCCTTTCTGACATGGTTCTTGGACGTGTTCCTCCCATGGTCAGATATAAGTGCTGAAGACATTGAAGACCTACCTGGAGGCTAGGCCTACAACCAACATGAAAAAGGGTTGGCTTTGTAGAACTTCCTATGATGAGAAGAATGAAGAGATAGCACCATTTGAGTGAGATAGCGGAAGCAATGATGTTGATGATGATCTAGCTTTGATGATGATCCAGATCAAGTGATGATCTAGACTTGATGATGATCTATTGATGCTCCAGATCAAGTGATGATCCAGACTCGATGATGATCAATTAATTATCCAGATCCAGTGATGATCCAGACTTGATGAAGATGACTTGACGATGAAGATGACTTGAAGGTGAAGATGACTTGAAGATGAAGATGCTTGATGATGATCCAGATGATACAAAGAAGAAGACGTGTGCTGATAAATTGTGTCGAGAGAATACATTCCTAGTTAAGAGTGAGTGTTGATGTATTTGTAAATTCAGAATGTATTCACTTGTATATCTTATGTATTTTACCCCGATGTTTATTTCAGGAAGTATCTGTAATGTGATTGAGTCATGCCATGCCCCGATGTTCTGATCGGGAGATTCAATAATGTAAACAAGTGATGTAAAGTCATTGAGTTTAACCCTCCATTGTAAGTCGGGGCAATAGTCCCCATAATTGAGTTAAGGTTAACCCTCCTTGTTGATCGGAGGGCAAAGTACCCACAATTGTGGGGCACTAGGGTTATTAGACTCTCATAGAGATGTTGGACTTGGTAAGTAATTGTTAAGTGGGGCCGACTTGTTTAAGTGGACTTTAAGTGAACAAAAGAATATAAATAGAGAGTGAGCCTCTCTATTTATCACTCACACACTCACTCATTGGGGCACATGAGAGAGAGAGAGAGAACAGTTGTGGAGATCATCTTTTCTGTCTTTGGGTTTTATTGCTGCCATTGGTGCTCATTCTATCTCTGAGGAAGTTGTGGTGTTTTCTCCTTTATGGTTTCCCCGAGGAAAATTCTTTGTGTCTCTTGTCTCTTGTGATTTTTGCTTTGCATGTTATTCTCTCAGATAAGATCCTAGATCATATTGCTTAAATGATAAAAATCTAATAGGGGGAGTATAGGTTTTGTTCGCCCAATCGGGGAAGTGGGAGATTAAGTAGGAAAGGAGTTCTATCCCAACAAGGGAGTCAGGATCAATCACCCCTGAAGAAGGGTTATTCAGTCACCATTGGCTCAAGTGACCCTTCACTAAAACAAGTGATTGTAAGATAATTGAACTTACAATCGAATCCTCATTAGCATTTAAGGGATGTTTAAGCGGTGTACAAGGGGAGGCTCCTCATAGGCCGTCGAGAGGCGAAGAAATCCAGAGGAGGACAGTCTCCTTAATAACACCTTCGGTATAACAAGTAATTATGTAATAATTTGGAGTATGTGGAAAATACTCGTTTGGTTGATAGCTAGTTGAATAAGGTTGGGATGTGAATCATGATATCAATGTTTATGTGGAGAAAGAGGAGGCCACTTTGGATAGGCCTTATTTGAGATTTGTGGTTGATGATATGTTTTTTATTGGTGGTTTTGGGTCTTAGTTTGATTAACTAGAAAAGGCATGGGATGTTTTTGGGGATGTTGATTTATCCTTGGGAAATTGGATCTACTCGAATATATTTGAATGGAAAGGGTTGCAACTTTTCATCATGTGGGTAAGTATTAGGAAACGCGAATCGTGGTATCAATGCTTATGTGGTGAAAGAGGAGGCCACTTTGGATAGGATGTATTCGAGATTCGCGGTCGATGATATGTTTATTCCTCTTATTGGTGGTTTTTGGTCTTAGCTTGATTAAATAGAATAGGTGCATGATTTTTTGGGGGATGTTGATTTATCCCTGGGGAAATTGGATTTACTCAACCATCTCTAGATGGCGGAGGTTGCAAATTTTCATCATGTGGGTAAATATTAGGAAACGTGAATCGTGATATCAATGCTTATGTGGAGAAATAGGTGGCCACTTTGGATAGGACTTATTCGAGATTTGTGGTTGATGATATGTTTATTCCTCTTATTGGTTGTTTTTGGTCTTGGCTTGATTAACTAGAATAGGTGCAGGATGTATTTGGGGATGTTGATTTATCCCTAGGGCAATGAGATTTGATCGACCATCTCTAGATGGTGAAGGTTGAAACTTTTCATCATGTGGGTAAGTCGTAGGGAATGTGAATTGTGATACAATGCTTATGTTGAGAAAGAGGAGGCCACTTTGGATAGGCCTTATTTGAGATGTGTGGTCGATGATATGTCTATTCCTCTTAGTGGTGGTTTTGGTTCTTATCTTGATTAACTATAAGTGGTGCAGGATGTTTTCAGGGATGTTGATTTATCCATAGGGCAATTCGATCTGCTTGACCATATTTGGATGGAAGAGGTTGCAACTTTTCATCATGTCGGTAAGTCTTTGGGAACACCTATTAAAATTCCTGTATTCATTGATGTTGACCTGAACCTTTTAGATTCTTTGTTTCCTTCTAGTCTAGAAATTCCCCCGCCTCCCGAGTATGGTCAAGGTTAAGAAGGTGTTCCTTCTTTGGGAGTTTTAGAGTTGAGGTATTTGGTGGGATTAGCAAGGTATTCTAACCCTTTTTTGAATTCTCTTGTCCCCTCTCATTTGAATCCTGATAGTCAGTCCACTCATAGTGGAGGTGGGAGGGGGGGGGGTATCTCTTGAGATTGTGGGCCTCTACGAGGCTCTCATTAAATGTGGGGACTTGAATGTGTTAGAGGTCAACCAAGGTTGACAAAGACTAATCTCAATGGTCCTTAGAGTGGGACAAACCCCTAAAAAGATTCGCAAATGAATTTATTATCTATTAATGTTCATGGCCTAGGAGGACAGGCTAAATTGTTATCCCTCAAGTGTTTGGTGGATCTGGAGAGTTCGGAATTAGTCCTAATTTAGGATTCTATGGGTTTTGGGAATCAAGTAGTTAATTATTTGGGAAAGCATTTTGGAGGATGGGACTTTGTTGCACTATTTTAGTTGGTCACTCATGAAGGGTGGTCACTAGTTTTAATCAGTGTATCTCCTTTGTTAACTTCTTTGTTGTTTGTTTGGGAATATGTATTGAGACCTTTAGCAAGGAGCTAAACCAACACTTTTTGGTTCTCAACCCGTATGGTCTGTATGATGGGAGACATCAATTTTGAGAGAATTTTTTTTCTTTACGTTGTTTGTAGACATCAAATTTGATTGTTGGTGGTGATCTTAAATTCATAGTGAGAAGGGAGGAGATTTGTGGTACTTCAACACACAAGGATACATTTTCCAATTATTTTCTCGATAATTTTGAGAAGGTTGCATGGGTGAATGTCTCCCATTGTTGAATTAGTCCAACCTGGTGTAACATCCATATTGGTCAAGCGAAGGTGGACAAGTGACTTGACATGTTTCACTTGCATGAATGTCTTCTTCAATCATTGGAGTGGTGTTGGTCTTGGGTTGGTAGCTATCATTTCTCAAAAAAATTTCCTATCTTTCTAGACGTGGGGTTAGATGATGCAAAGTCGAGGGTTCCCTTCAAATATAATGAAAGTTTGGCAATGGAAAATTGGTCTATAGACTCAGAGGAATAATGATAGGTCAGGGGGTGTTTTCAAAAAATTGTATTTTGTTAGGGTACTTTGATCTCTAATAGATAAAGTGTTTATGTGGGGTCGAGAACATTTTCTAAATCCTGATGAACTCTTAGTAGAAATGGAGAAGGATATTGAAAGCTTGTTTTCAAACTTCCAGGGGTTTTTTCTAAGGAGAAAGAGAAGTTTAAACTTATTTATTTAGAGCAAAAGTGGGAAAATATCCTTTCAGACGAAGAAATAAATTAACGTCTCAAGAGTCGAGCCACTTGGTTGGATGCATGTGATCAAAGTACTAAGTTTTTACATAACTATGCTAAACATCAGAGGAATATGAACACCAATTGGGAATTGAGGAATTCCATTTTGGGTGAGGATTCTAGAACCTAGCTTAGTTGGAGGTTGCACATTGTTGAAATATTTTCAAGGAGCATGATCGAGTTGACATGGAAAAGGTTTTGAGATTGTTGGGTTACTTTCCTAGAATGGTTGAGGAGGAAGATAATGAGGCTCTCTTTAATCGAGTGAATAATAATGATTTGTGGAATCCTATCAGTTCATTTCAAAAGGATAAGACTTGAGGATCAGATGGATGGAGAGTAGAATTCTTCATCAATTTCTTTGACATTATCGAGGATGACTTATTGGAGGTAGTGAATGAAGTCAAATTGTCAAGTTTTTTAATTCCACTTTTCTATCTTTTATTCCTAACATGTACCATCTGAGAACCTTTGATGATTTTCATCCCATATCTCTGTGTAACTACACTTATATGATTATGGAGGTGATTTCCACTAGAATTTAGACAAGAGCAGTTTAGGTTTTCACATGAGAATCTTATTCATGAGGACATTGGTTTGGCACAAGAGGGTCTTCAATCATTCTAAAGGGATAAAATACTGGAAATGGTCATCAAGATGGACCTCTTGGAATCTTATGAGTATGTTTCATAGTTATATTTGTGGCTTATTTTAATCCATGTTGGTTTTAACTTGGATGTTGTTGAGTGGATTATAGGATGTGTTTCTTCCTCTTTTTTTGTTGTTATGATCAATGTGTTTCTTCCATATCTCTTTTTGTTGATTATGGAAGGAATCGGTCTAGAGATCCATAAGGCTAAGAGAAGAAGGATTATTCAGGCCATTTCCTTTAGTGATTGTGAGCACTTAACCCATCTTTTATTCGTGGATGATATTTTTCTTTTATGCTTACTTTCTTAGGTGGAAGGGTTCTATTATTGGTATTTAATATACTTGATTGTACAGGCCACAAGTATGGAAATTAATGTAATTAACAATGTGTTGTATTGTGCTATTGATTTGGGACAAAGAGAGGTTTTTTGGGAAATCTGTTTCCATATTATGCACTTTCTATGGAGGCTAGAACCAAATACCTGGGTTTTATTCTTAATCCCAATAAGTATGGGAAAATAGACTGGTCTTGTCTCATAGATAAACTTGAGAAGTGAATCAATTTTCAGTGTAATAGATAGATTTGAGGGGGGTATTCCTTCTGTTGTTTAAGTCAGTATTAGAGGCCATCCTGGTATATTGTTATTTGATGGTGTATATTCCTAGAGGAATTTTAGATCAAATCTGTCAATTGTACTTTACTTCTTTGGAAATGTTGATCACATTATCAATGCTCACATCTTTCTAGTTGGAGAATGATAGCTTATCCAAAACAGCTTAGGGGGTCAAGAATATTTACAAGTTTAACCAGGTAATCTTGACAAAATTGTTGTGAAACTTCTATGGAATAGTCTATGGGATCAAATTTTGGTTGTAAAATATATAGCTTCAGGTGAGGTTACTAATTGGATTCGGAAATGAATAAACCTATTTGTTTCACCTCCAATTAGTGGAATTCTTTTACTTTGGTATTCCTAGTCATCGGGCATTTTCTAACTTGGTGACTTGGTGTGGGCTCCCAGGTTTGGCTAGGAGTGGACTCAATTATGGGGTGTGGTCATGAAATTAAGCTTCTAGAGGGGTTCGTCAATCATTTAAAAGAAAGGGACAGATGTATCCTTAATAAGGTGGTCAATACGAACAACAATGATGTTTTGAACCAATGTTAGTTATTGTCACAAGCTCTTGAGTTGGTAGAGGATTGGGCTCTTTGGTGGGATCGATTTGTGCAGAAACTTTCCAGGGAACATATTCGTATTTCAGAGGATTTGGATGAGTTTTCTAAGGAATTGAGTCATTTTTGTGGTTAGTATATCTACAGGTTAGGGTATATGGAATTAATGAATAAAGAGTATCAAGATGAGGTTTGGTGGTGGAGGAAGCTTTAAAAGATCAGGACACCTCCAAATAGCATTATTTTCTTCTAATTAGTGTTGAATCGACAAGTGATGACATGGGACTAGTTACAACGATGAAATAAATAAGGTCTTGGTATTTGTATACTCTATAGGAAGGCTGAAGAGACTGATGATCAACTTTTTCTCAATTGCCCTTATTCAAAATAGGTTTGATCAAAAATTGAGAATCAGTTATAATTGCAGTGGATCTGGGTAAAGGATAGTGCAAAAGATTGTTTTGAAAACTTTTTTTCTTGACTAGAGCTACAGGTTTTTCATTTGCTTCCTTTTTTGGTTACGTAGGGTTAAGGCTCGCCCATAATGTGGCCAGTTTTAAAAGACATGTTGGATCGACCTTTTCATATCACCGCTCATATTTTTGGGAGTTTGAGGAATTATTTGTTTGTGTATATCCCAACGCTGAGATAAGTAGTTGGGGACCTAGTTATTGACAAGGAGCAGGCATGGATCTTTTTTATGGTACTTGTAAGGGTATGGAATGAGTTTGTGGTGTTATTTTTCTTCTTTTTCTTTTTGATGGCTAATTTTACACTAGTAAAGTCAACTTAAGTTCTGGGTCAAATAATAAGGAAGAGTTTACTGCACTTTTTCATTATTGAAACTAGTTGTGCAGTATCATGTTTATTGGATAATAGAGGTGTTTGGGGATTCATTATTGGCTATTAGGTGTATTTAAGTGGAGTTAAGGATTCAATATTTTGCTTTACTTCCAATGGAATCTCACTTATTGGATATCAGTCCCCTTTTTCCGTGAGTCTCATTCACCCATATTTTTGTGAACTCAATATGGATGATGTAGATACTATGTCCAAGAAGGAACATAACTTAGAGCCTGGATGGGTTTACATCTATGAATACAATGATGGAATGATGGTGTCATCTTGGTCATACAATATTTAAAGGTTGTTCACATTTTGGTCTTGGGTGAATCTTTATGGTCTGTTGAAAATATTTTGTATTATAATTACTTTGAGTTGACCTGCTTGGTATTTTTTTTGGATTTCTTTATACTTACAATCACTTTATGGGATCTGTGTTATAGAACCTAAGGATTGTATTTTCTTTCTCCCGTAATGAAAAGTATGTTTTTTTTTGTAGAAAAATATTAAAAAGATAAAAAAATAGGAAGAAAGGAAATTTATTTATTAATGAGAGAACAATGGATATGGATAAGATGTTATAGATACAAGTATTGTAAATAATATTTAAAAGGGGTGGAGTGAAAAGAAGTCCAAGGAAATTAATACAATACATACACACACACACACACACAATATGTAAGGACTAAGTAATGGAATCGAGGACTCAAGGGCATAAATAAATTAGAGACGATGGTAATGTGTGTGATTCATGCTCCACCAAGCTATCTCTCCTAAATATATTAATATATAGAAAATATTTCCAGTTGTTCTTGTTGTGCTCTACCTGTTGAGGAGGAAAGGATACATTTGTCAAACATTGGGTATATTGTTTTGAATATGAGCTTTATCCATTCAGCGCTATGTATTTATGTTGAAAATGGAATAAGAGAAAATGGATGCATATACAAAATTAAAAAACATAAGACCTCAACCTGTTATTTGCTTGACCTCCCCATGTGTCTCTTTTGTGTGGAATCCAAGTGTTTGGGCCATCATATCCTCCTCTCTCCTCCTTATCTCACCCTTTTATTCATTTTATTTCCTATGGTTGATGTTTATGCATTTATTCTTGAGATTTCTTTCCTCCACCCTATTCCATTCTATGGCCAGATTGTGTCTACCGCATGCACTATCTCATTAGCAAAATTTTCTACTAGTATATGGGACTAGATTAAAGAAATCATGTGGTTGATTAACTATGCAACATTTTCCAATCCTACCAGGAGGTATCAATTACTATATATATTCTCAGCATTGGAACTATTTTGGAGTTTGGTTAGCACATTGATTAGGATTTGAGAAATTTCCTCAATAACCATGTTTCCATATCCCAAAATTCATGTCATTTGAAATTCTTTATCCATGTCTATTAGTTCTATATATTGTTAATATGATGACCAATATAACTAGAATAAATTGTAATTGTGTTGCTACAATCATCTCTAAATACACCTCCCATACCAACTAGACATGGGTTTCCTATGGAGGCCCCTTCAAAGTTAATTTTGACATAGCCTTTGGGAGGATTGCATTAGACCTCTAGGGATGTGACCTTGATGTGACCTTGATTATAGGGGGTTTGGGAATGAGGTCCAAAACTTAAAAGACAATGTTATAAGCTTTTAGAATCTATAATTCTATCTTTGAACATTTTCAATATTCCTTTTACCAACCTATTGCTAAGGTGGATTCTTTTAAATTTTGTTGTGGCTCATACCACAAATCTAGCATTCCTCTTTGTTTTCTTTTGAAGAAGCACATATTGCACTCTTTTCAAACCATCTACAGAATACATATGGGAATTTTTTTCCATTAATGATTTAGTATTTGGTTTTAAAATGGTGCAACTCCCAAATTTTGTAGAGACTTGACTAGGTAATATCTTTGCTTGTCAGGTTGTCTAAATATTTTTGCTGCCTTGTCCCATAGGACCAAGACCCCTTCATAAATACTCAGGATGTGGTTTGGTGTTTCCTCTTCATGCCAACACATTAAATAAGTGGATGGCATCTCATATCCATGCCTCAAATTTTTTTCCTAGGATAAGTTATCTTTACTAGATAGAACCCAAAGGAAGGTGGAGATTTTTTACCATATTTTATGGTTCTCGATATGTTTTCTATCCTTGGAAAATAAAAAATTTAAATATTTCCATTGATTGCATAGGCCTTATTAACCCATAAACATCCTTTACTATGTCCACCCCACCTGAGGGTGTCTAACCCTTTCTTGGTCTTTATCCTTCTCTTGGTAAAATCCTCCTTGATGAGTTTACTTCCCTCATCTCCTGGCGCTACCAACCAACTTTTCCCTAACTTATATAACACAAAGTCACGGTGTTCCCCTTTTGGCCTCTCCACCCAATAATTCTTGACCTTGTTTAATCTTATGGAATTAAGTATTATAGACTCACTCAAATGGTCATCCAATTCTAGGTCATATTTCTATTACCAAGAATCATACAAAAAGAGTGTTGTGTCCCCTGATTTGACCTCCAAAAACCGATGGTTCTAAGCCAAACCCTTGTTCTGCCAAGCATTAAGCCACATTAGGATTCCCTCCAACTTGATCAGGTGTTCCTCTATTATGTCTCAAGTGTATTTTAAATTCCATGTATTACCCCATAGCTCCTCTTTTATTTTCATCTAACACCACCAAATTTTATTGAAAATATCCTTTCCGATGATATGAAAGATATTTTATTCTAGACCAACTAAGCTTTTGGGTAGGTAAACTTTTTCCCAAGATACCAAAGCCTCAGAATTTTTTTTCTTTGTCCCTCCCCACATAAAGTCCCATTGGAGGCTTCTAATGGATTTTATGATCTTGATTGAGGCGACCAATGTTAAGAAAATATATAGAGGCGTTTTATGCAACACCAATTTGATTAGCACTACCTTCCTCGGAAAGGAAAGGAAGAAAATTTTCAAACTATTTTTTTTTTCATTTTTGTGAGAAGACCCTCCCATGATAAGTTATACAAACCAATTCCCACTAGGGGCCTCCTAAGTATATATAGGTAAGCGAGCCTCTTTGAAATCCTAAAATTCTTGTGATGTTTATCTGGGAATTCATGGGAGTATTGAATTATAAAATCAAAGAATTAGCTTGATCTATAAATGTTTCCGAGGATGGAAAAAAGGTGTTATTTTCTTTTTGAGGAATCTAGATTCCTTCACCGTCGGAGAACCTAAGAGAATTATGATATCCACAAACTGAAGGTAGGAAAGGGGTCAACTTCTCTATGGAGGCTTATACCTTTGAGATGACCCATTTCTATTTCTTTTTTAATGATTCTTCCTAAATTCACCCACTACCATTAGAATAGATATACAAGGAGACAAAGGGTCTCCTTACTGAATTCCACTAGATGGGTTGAAGGGGAGAGATGGTGACCCTTTGACTAGGAGAGAGAGAAAAAACTAAGGGGACAAGGTTACTTATATAACTAATCCAATCATAACAGAACCCAAATAATCATCAACATTTGTAACTCTTAGAAATTCCCATTAATCCTATCAAATTCTTTCGACATATCCAACTTGATCAACATGTCTAGTTGTTGAGTGATCTTCACATAATGGATTGTTTTAGGTGTTACTATGATTCCATCCATGATCTTTAATTTTCTACCACCTCCCAAACATCTCTTTGCACAATAAGCCAACAAAACTGAAATAATTCTAAGGTGAAACCTTCTTGTCCTAGTGATTTTCTTGTGGCCATTCTCATCACTATGTTTTCTACTTCCTTAAAAGTGACATCTCTCATTAGGTTGGAATTTTTTCCATAAGATACCAATAGGGGGTACAAATGATGATGGAGTGAATTTTTTTTTTTTTTATAATCCTAAGGATCTAATATGATTTTTTTGAAATAATCCCTTAGTTCCTTTTCTATGTCTACATGTTTTTCATCCTGACCTCCTCTGTAGTCCTAGGAGAAACAATTTGTTGTGTTGTCACCTATTGATTATGAAGTTGTGGAGTTGTGGAGTTCATACTTTGATTATGGAGTTGTGGAGTTCATCTTTGAGCTCCTATGTAGTCCTAGGAGAAACAATTTGTTTCTCTCCTTCTCTAGTATGGAGTTCATCCCTCTTTGATTATGTCTTCTTGGAGTTCTTCCGTATCTCTATCTGGTTCCCCCTGAGCTTGAAACATGTTACCAAAAACCTTCCTATCCCAAATATTTATTTTCTACATCTCATTTGAGGGGGTTTAATATGTTTTTACTACTACTAGATTACATTCTTTTGTTGCCTCAAATTCAATTTTTGTATCATCTTCTTTAACCTTTACATCAAAGAAGAATGTAAGTATTGAGATATTATGAATAGAGGTTCTTGTGTTTGTAGAAATTCCCCTATGAAATGTTGAATATTTGTAGGTCGATATTTGAATCTTAGTTATATGGTTCTAGCATTGATGAAGAAAGTATCAAAGATTATCAAAAGGAAGGATATAAGACCAGAAATGGAGGTAGAGAAGGACAATATGGTAGAACATATTTTGGATTTTTAAAAAATAAAACCTTATAGGACAACTCTTTAGTATATGGATCTTGGTGGAGTCCTTGAACAATTGATTATAGATATGTTGGATCCCACTTATTGGATGCAACATGTCCTTTAATCTATTGATAAAAGGATGGATTAGTTTCTCATTTTTTGTTGTGGAGAATGTTGAGACAATATTGGAGGGGAATTGGTTTTGAGGGCTAGACCACCTATCACTTAAACCCTTGCAAACAATCTTCAATCCATAGACTACAATGGCTAATAGGGTATCGATTTGAGTAAAAATTTTAGTTTTTCCATTAGAATTGTAGATAGTGTATATTTTAACAAAACTTGCCAATTGTTTCGAAAAAACTATAAAGGTTGATTACTCACTCAATAGGAGTTTGAGTCGTACTATAACAAGGGTTATCATTTTATTGGATATTGATACTAGGAATGGATTTGTGAAGGATGTGTATATTGAGGTTCAAAGGGAAATTCACTCATAAATTATTAATTATCAAAATGCTCCTTTCCATTGTTAGATGCGCCACATTATAGGAAATTTAAGGTCTTAAATGGGCCTCCTAAAGAAAATAATAAAATAATTGTAAAAATTATAAAGAAAATTTACTAATTTTGGAGGAAGAAAGAAAAAAACTACTTTTTAGTTTGTATTTTCAACATATATCCCTGTGTTTTTACTCAAATTTCAAGCGGAATCATTCATTGGATGTAGAATTAAATTCTGCATCCAACGAGTACCCATACTACATACTTTTGACGGACCCTGCTACCCCCAAAACAAGAAATACCTGAAAAAACGTGATGATGATCAGTTGACTTAATTATCCATTCACCTTGTAATAATAATAGGGAAGTTGGCTCATTATATGCCATATAATGCTCTAGATTTTGATTTATGGGGGAATTGGGAGATATATTTATGTGCTCCCCATCTGCTTCTATATTTAAAAATTTGTACACCCGTCGCTAACAATGCAGGAAGCACCTCCATACAGAACCCCTTCAGCTCTAGTTACAGAAGCAGTTCTTGATACAACTGATTATGATCTAGTAGCATCAGAGGTATAGATTTGTAAGCAACATTTGGAAACAGTAGACCCAGTAATAAGTAGAGCTACTACCACTAGTAGCGTCACCACATCATCATCATATTTTACAGGTATTTCTTATTTTTGGGGATGTGGGGTCCATCAAAAGTATGCAGTGTGGTATTCATTGGATGCAGAATTTAATTTTGCATCTAATGAGTGCACTCGCTCAAAATTTGAATAAAAACACAAGGAGATATGTTGGAAATATGAACAAGAAAATTAGTTTTTTTATGACTAATATGTCAATTCAACCATTATGGTTGACTTATTTTATTGAAATTTTATTGGTTCTTGAATTTAGACTCATTAAGAAATTAAGGTTGGCTGGTTTTCTTATATTATGGCTCATTTTCTTATAAGGCCTATTTTAGACCCCAAATTTCCTCTAATGCATGTATGGTCACATTGTTGCAAAATGCTTTTAAGATTTTATCTGAAAATACTAGAAGAAAAAAGTCTCTCTCCTTGTCTCTAAGAAATACAAAGTCATTACATAGTTAGATACATTTATTTTATTGTGAATCTCAGAAGCTCTGATGAAATTGAATGTGATTGAAAGATCAATATCCATATCTCTCTGAATTTGACAATCATTTTTGGGGTGATAAGAAGTGCTAATATTTAGTTGAATCAAGTGCTCCGAGGTCAGTTTAGAGTTAGAAAGAAATCCTAGCTATAAATGGATCCCCCCCCTAGTCGGATCTAGATCCGAATCTGGATGAGCGATGCATTCAATAAGAGGTGAGTTTCTGAAGGATAGTGGCGTCTCAGCCTCCTCCAAGGAAACCTTTTGTTCAGGATTCTACGTTTTTCGAAAGGAACAAAGTTCCATATGTAAAAATATATTTTGATGCCTCCACATACAAGGCAATTGTGTTATCAGAGAAAGGATTTGTTGGACACTTTACTATCTTGTGGCCTTCCCCTCGCTCCATCAAAGTTTGGCTCAACAAAAATTGGAGACCGTCAATCCAACGTGAAGAGCAACAAAATTTCTGCAACATGTTTTTTTCTGTATTCCTATTTGAGAAAAAGGAGGACCGTGATTTATTTTTAAGAAATGGGCCTTACTTTATGGGGCCAAGGGGCATGTACTTCAAGAAATGGGACCTCTTTTTTGATCCTGAGAAAGACATTGCCATAGTAGTTTCAATATGGGTGAAACTTCCTCACCTTCCTCTGCACTGTTTGAATGATGAGGACCTCAGAGAAATCATAAATACATTAGGGAAATACATTGACAAATCAGATCCAAAACCCCCAATTTTTTCTTGTGCTAGGATCTGTGTGGAGGTAGACTTGGATAAAGGTCTCCGAGAATCTATCAACCTATCAAAGGAAGGATGGAACCATTTACAGAATGTGGATTATGAACAAATCCCCTTCAAATGCAAGGTATGTCATGAATATGGACACTTTGCAAAGTTATTTTAAAAAAGGATGCAACAAGCCACATAGGAACCTTCATGGGTGGAATCGAACGAAGTAAACATGAAACGAGGGAACAAGATGAACCCTAATCAAATGCAATCTCTGAATAAGAAAAAGTTATCAAATAATAGGTTCCAAATCCTTGACTCCAATTACAAATAAGAAGGAAAATGCATTAAAGAGGAGAAGTAGAAGGATGCCAACAAAGACTCAGAATGTGAGGCTGTCATAGAAGAAATCAGATAGGAGGAGAATGATGTCCAAACCGTACTTATCCAAGCTGATTTAGATATAAGATTAGAAGCATCGATGAGTTTAGGTGGATCAGTTAAGAGATCAAGACCAAAGGCACATTTAGAGAATACGTCAGAAAGAAAAGAAGAAGAAGAGGAACCTCGGGTAACAAAATGAAGGAAACCCAACAAGACATTGGGAGATATGGAAGGATATTGGGAGAAAGAAAACCAGTTTATATCACCGGATAAGATTCATTTCGATAGGAAAGCAAGCTCAAACAATGACAAAGGAAAAGAAGGATAAAACCTTCCCACAAAACCAAAAGAAATAATGAAGTTAGTCTCCTTGAGTTGTAGAGGGTTGGGACAAAAACAAAAGATAGAAGCAATCAAAAGCCTTAAAAAAATGTAATCAATTACAATCTGAGCGTTACCCAGGAAACTAAAATGCATGAAGAAGACTGCCTCAAAGTAATGAAAAATATATGGGAAAATGGTGAAGGAAGAGCAATTAGTGCCATAGGAGTTTCTATGGGGATCCTTACTTAATGGGATAAAATCCACTACAAAATGCGTTTAGCTTTGGAAAATTGACATTGGTTATTTGTATAGATAGAGGACATCAATAATAATTAGGTTCTCTAGGTTGGAAACGTTTATGGACCCATGAATCAAGGAAGCAACTAGGAATTTTTTCAAACTTTGAAGAATCGGAGGGATGGGAAGGTGCAATCTCCCTACATCAGAATTTAATGTCACTATCTCAGCAGAAGAAAGAAGAGAGGCTCCAAAGTTCGGGACCTGTTTGGTGAAAGATTGGAATACATCACGATCTCTTGGGGTTCGATTGATATCAAACTGAAAAGAGGAAAAATTACCTAGAAAAACAAAAGAGTAGGACCGAGACATATAACTGCAAGGATCAACTGAATTCTTGTAAGAATATCCTTTCTCAATAAACCTGCAATTGTGGAATCCAAACTATTAGCTTCATTATTTTCATATCATAGACCAATCGCTTTTTTCCTCTCTCCTACTGGAAATTTGGGACCGCTACCTTTCAGATTCAACCCTTTATGATTGGATATGGATGGTGTTTTGGATGTAATAAAGAACGCTTGAAGTATATTTGTTCTTTGTTCCCAAAGATTTATTTGTGAGTCCAAGTTAAGAAGTGCCAAGTTGACTCTTAAAAAAATAAGCTGCATTGAATTATCAGAACCCAAAAAAGGATAAAAAAAAGAGACCTTGAGGAACTTGGAAAAATCTACAGGAAAAAATGGAAGAAGAGCACGTATCATAGGAAATATTGATGAAATAAAAAGAGATGGAAAGGAAAATCCAAATATTAGCAAGGAAAGAGGAAGAAGAATGGTGTTTGTGCTCCAAAAGTTTATGGCCAAAGGGTGAGCCCTATGAACACCAAATTTTTCCATAACCAATTTAAGTATAGGCAGAGAAATAACTCTATAATGAAGCTAACCAAGGACAATGGAGAAAATGCAATAGACCAAGTGGAAATAAAAGAAGAGATTAGAAACTACTTTGAGAAACTCTATAGAAAATAGTAAGAGGTTACTTAGGAAGAGATGGAGATATTGAGTGAGCACATTCCTCCAATAATCATGGTTAAAGACACTAAAATCCTATATCTCCCTATCTCAGAAGAGGAGGTCCACTTAGCATCCTGGTCTCTTCATCCCGACAAATCCCTTGACCCAGATGGGCTCTCAATAAGCTTATATAGATGATGCTGGTCAAGAATAAAAATAGATCTTATTAGAATGCTTCAATGGACTCAATCGAGGGATGAAATAGGAGGAGCAATAAATTCCACCTTTCTCGCCCTTATCCCAAAGGAAATCAACCCAACTGATATCAAGCGCTTCAGGCCTATATCACTTTGCAACTCCTCATACAATATTCTCACCAAAGCTATTTCAAATAGGCTTAAAAAAATTATTCTGGAGCTCATTTCAACCAATCAAGGTGGGTTCAGGAAGGACGTGAAATCTATGACAACATCCTCATGGTTCAACAAAAAACACACTCCAGTAAAAAAAGGTATGAAGAAGGCAGGGATATTAAATTGGATTTATCAAATCCATTCAATAAAATCAAACATGTTTTCATCTTCATGGTTCTCAAAAAGTTTGGATTCTCCAACAAGTTCATAACATAAATTAAAGATTGCATTAGTGCTCCTTGGATTTGCCGTCGTGTGAATGGTTTCCCAACTAACTTCTTTTGTATCAAGCATGGGATTCATCAAAGATGTACCATGTATTTGTTCCTTTATATCCTAGTGGTGGATTCGTTGAGCAGAAAACTAAACAGACTCACATTGGAAGGAAACATCCATGTACTATCTTATGTTATAGGATTCCAACCTATAAACCATGCTCAATTAGCAGACGATACGATTCTTCTGGGAAGTCCTTCCATACAGATTTCTAGAAGATTCAAATCCTCTATAGACCTTTTTCTTAAAGCCTCGGGGAGTGAATGAAACATGGACAAATGTTGGTTGTATGGATAGAATACAAACCCAAAAACCTTAAGATAAATCTCTTTGGTCCTTGGGATCAAAGTGAACTATGACTGGGTCTCCTTTAGATATTTGGGAGTACTTATATCAAGGAAAAACCCCAATTCTTCAATGTGGACCCCAATTCTTCAAAGAAAAAGGGGCAGTCGTGGGGGATGAGGTGGCTCAACTTGGACAAGAAAGTGACCCTCATCAAATCAGTCCTTTATTCTTATCCTATCTGCACTAGCACTATGTTCCTTTCTTCAAAGGCGGTCATGAACAACATCAACATAGAAATCAGGAAATTCCTCTGGAAGGGTGGGAATACTTAAAGCAAAAAATTCCACCTGGTGAACTGGGCTACAGTCAAAGATGATAAATCAAAAGGAGGGTTGGGATTGAGATATTCGGGGTGGATGAACATAGCCATGGTATCAAAACTTGTTTGGATATTGATCATCGGGAAAAAGGAATGGTGGAAGGAGGTTATCACGAAGAAGTACATTAAGAAAACTAGGTCAAAATGACTTGATCACAATTGGGACAGGAAAGGAACATATATTTGGAACCTTTGTAAATATTCTGTTGGTCTAGTAAAAGGCACTCTTCATTGGGTACTCGGTAAGGGAAGAAGGATCAAAATATAGACAGAAAAAATTCTAGGATATCTTTGTTAGCCACTATTTCAAATCTTGAAGGTATTCATGGTTGGATGTAGGAGAAAAACTTGAGGACCTTGCATGATATATTAGACTGGACGAGATTTGTTTCCTGGAAAAGGTGGAAACTCTTGAAACACCCACATAAGCTCCTACATGAATTCGAACTTCTCTTCTAACATTTGCATGGGAAATCCCCCTCTTAGCTTTGGGAAAAGGATAAAATAGGTTGGGGTCTCTATGGAATTTATACAGTTAAACAAGGTTAGAAAATCTTGGAGGTGAATGCTCATTGGTCATCTCCCAAAATTTGGAATAAGGTACGGAACTCGGATTGTATTCCAAAAATTAATTTATTTTTTGGTTGTTATCCTATAACAAGATTATAATCACCGATAATATCCTCAAAAGAGGAATCAAATGCCCTTCCACATGTGTGTTTTGTAAGTCTTCTAATGAAAGTGCAACCCATCTCTTTTTGGCCTATAGGTTTGCTTCACAGGTTTGGGAGAAAGTGCTGGGGAGACTTAGTATAAGGATATCAATGCTAGGATAAATACGAGAGATGATAGAAAAATGGAAATCATTTTATCCTGGGAATATTGGGAAGAATCAAATACTCCAAAGAGTTTGGAATGTAATTCCTAAGAACATCTGCTGGAAAATTTGACTAGCTAGGAACAGACTTATATTTGAAGGGAATAAGGCTAATCCTAAAAGGGTAAATTATAAAGCGATTAATATGGTTTCTGAAAGGACAGTCTCCAAGGAAATTTTTTTCTCTGAATCTGAAGCTTTGATCATCCAAGAGGCCAGTAGGTGTAGGGATTTTTTGAAACAGATCTCTCTTCGGTCCAAATGTAGCCAGATTTTACATGCTTGGGAAGTCAGGAAAAACAAAATAGACTTTCTACAATGGTGGGAGAACAAACAATGCTACTCTCTCTTCTTTGATGGAGCATCAAAAGGTAATCCATGGGAGGAAGGTGCGGGGGGGAGGGGGGGGGGGGATTTTTTATCCTAGAGGAATTATGGTTAACTCTTTCGCCTTGGGCCCTCAAAACCAAAACCAATTACGAAGTTGAATGGTTATCTCTTTATCATGTTCTAGAATTAATTTCAAAAAAAACCATCCCGATGCTAATGGTATTTGTATATTCAGGGTAGGTTATCTAGAAAATGATATATGGATATTAATAAGGGCATTGTTAGATGCAAAAGAATTTACGACAAGATTTTCCACTTCAAAAAAACCCAAACAAATTAAATTCTACCACATTCTTTGGGTGAATAACAAAGTATCCGACAAGCTATCCAATCAAGGAGTTAGTTTCAAACAAGGGGAAATTGCTTATACTAACTAAAAAATGAATTATAAATACATTCCATAACCATCACAACTGGCTCTTAGCTCTATGATAAAGTCAAATTTCATAGTTGGGATCTCGTGGCTCAAAGGGATGCATGGGATTTATCATGTATGGAGATCATACCATATGAAGACCATCATTGAAGGTTCCTTTATTGTCGTAGTCCTTCAGGACATCGAGGGTGGTGTTCGCGCAAGCGAAATGGAGGAGCAGCATGTAAATTGGGGAGACTCCTGGAATCTCTGTTCATTCAAATTAGAAGAAATTTCAACTCAAAATTGGCCTCCTAAGGAAAATTACTAAATAATAGTTAAAATAATAAAATAATATTATTAATTTTGGAAGAAGAAAAGAAAAACCTACTTTTTTTGTTTGTATTTTCGACATATCTCCCTGTGTTTTTACTCAAATTTCGATCGAGAGAGCTTGTTGGACGCAGAATTAAATTCTGCATCCAACGAGTACCCACTCGGCATACTTTTGATGGGCCCTGCTACACAAAAAACAAGAAATACCTAAAAAAAGTGATGATGACATCATCATCACATTTTTCAGGTATCTCTTGTTTTTGGGGTAGTGGGGCCCGTCAAAATTATGCTGAGTGGGTACTTGTTGGATGTGGAATTTAATTCCGCATCCAACGATCTCTCCCGATAGAACTTTGAGTAAAAAGACAGGTAGATATGTCGAAAATACGAACAAAAAAAGCAGTTTTTTTATGATACCTATCCCCAAATTTATATTAAAAAATTGTTTAAGAGGTGCTCCCTTTTTGAATTTTAAAGCATTTTGATTGGCTAATACATGATGACATGGAATTTGTATTATTTTTGGAAGGCCCATTTTAAATTGAAATTTCCTCTAATGGTCTGCAGACACATGAGAGGGACAAAAACGTGAAGAGATTATGCATTTGCAAGGGTGGTTTGAAGATCTTCGTTACTGGTCTGAAGGTGATACTACACAAGTGATGGTGGAAGAAGGTTGGGCTGCTGGCTTCTCCATCATAAAGTTTGGCTTTGAAGATGTTAAATTGCATATGCACAGGGTTTTTGATGTCGTTGGACTGGGAATGAAGGAAAATAGAGAATCCATCGACAATATCTGGTACATCTCCAATCAAATTGGTTTCCAGGATTCTAGGATCGATGAACTCGAACAGGATTTGAGGGAACTCATGGGTACTGTCGACATCATCAAGGAATAAGTGTTGAAAATGGATAAAATGTCTCAGTGTAGCCACTTCCAAGAGTCTCTAGACGATGGAGATCGTCCTATGGAGCAAGAATCTATAACTCAACCAGCTCTCGACCTTAGAGGAAAGAAGATGTAGTGTCTCTTCTTCTCTCTCAATCAGTTAAATGTTTTTTTTTTAATATTTTGTTGAACCAACTGTTTGTTAAGGTTTATCCTTATTATGTTATGGTTACCACCAAGAAGCATAGTAGGGGTCATAGAAAATTGAATCTAGATACCGTTGTTATTATTGTCTCCCTTTCTTAGATATCAATGAAATAGTAGAGACTCTTTTTGGCATTGTAATGAATGGTTGTGCACATATTTTTTACTAAATACAATATTTTCCACTTTTTGTTAAGAGAGAGAGAGAGAGAGAGAAATTTATTTTATAGGTTGGTGCACAAAAGGGTAAATAACCTAAGGTTCGTCTAGTCTGGAACATTGAATCTTTGGGCCCTTTGGTGGATTCAAACAATGTTTTGAGGATAGTTTAGAAAAATACTTTTTCCATATCAATCGAGCATTTCTCAACAAGCCATTAGAGGCTCATCCACGTCTTATTGAGAAGGATCTCATGGGTGCTTTTGTAGTAAAGGAGTCCCCTAATGAAAGTTATGTGGACAATAATTCTGATAAAAATCCTACAATTAATTTTGATAGTAATGAAGTGGTTATTTTGGATATCAAATAAAGTTGTTCTACACTTGCTAAGGGATTATTGTAATTTTGAAAACTAAGGGTGGTAGGCCAAATCCATTAGGCCCTTCCATTAATACCATAGTGAATGACATAATGTCATTTATAACTTCTTCTAGTTCTAACATTAGAAGTGATGGGGGATTGTTGAAGGAAGATAAAAGGAAGGTTTCAATCGAGCATTTCTCAACAATCCATTAGAGGCTCATCCACGTTTTATTGAGAAGGATCTCATGGGTGTTGTTGTAGTAAAGGAGTCCCCTAATGAAAGTTATGTGGACAATAATTCTGAAAAAAATCCTACAATTAATTTTGATAGTAATGTAGTGGTTATTTTGGATATCAAATAAAGTTGTTCTACACTTGCTAAGGGATTATTGTAATTTCAAAAACTAAGGGTGGTAGGCCAAATCCATTAGGCCCTTCCATTAATACCATAGTGAATGACATAATGTCATTTATAACTTCTTCTAGTTCTAACATTAGAAGTGATGGGGGATTGTTGAAGGAAGATAAAAGGAAGGTTTCAATCGAGCATTTCTCAACAATCCATTAGAGGCTCATCCACGTCTTATTGAGAAGGATCTCATGGGTGTTGTTGTAGTAAAGGAGTCCCCTAATGAAAGTTATGTGGACAATAATTTTGATAAAAATCCTACAATTAATTTTGATAGTAATGTAGTCGTTATTTTGGATATCAAATAAAGTTGTTCTACACTTGCTAAGGGATTATTGTAATTTCGAAAACTAAGGGTGGTAGGCCAAATCCATTAGGCCCTTCCATTAATACCATAGTGAATGGCATAATGTCATTTATAACTTCTTCTAGTTCTAACATTAGAATTGATGGGGGATTGTTGAAGGAAGATAAAAGGAAGGTTTCAAGAGGTGTTTTTATTATCTAATTGGGAAAGGGAGGGGACACTATCACTTGATGTAAAAAAAATTGACTTTTCCTGTAATATTGGATTGCTCGTAGATTTAGGTCTAGATAATCACAAAGAAATATGTTCATGTTCAGTGGGGAGAAAAACACTTATGAATCACACACAAGCCATCATGGGTTGCGATAATTGGTTAAAACGTTATCTAGAACACTATGAAGCTATCATTTTAACAAAAAAAATCATTATGAAAAATTGTTTTGTTAAAAGTATAGCTCTATTGAGCTCCATAACTTTATCTAGTTATCATTTTAACCATTGATAAAGGGTTTTCTTAACTCTCCTCTATTTAGTATTTGAAATTATTTATATAAGAATTCCAATCACCTTCAAAAAGGTATTTTTGGTTTTTTATTTATGTAAATATTTGGATGTACTTTCATATATTTAGTTTTTGAAAATTATATATTAAACATTGAATTAGTTAATAAGAACAAAACACACTCGTTAATTTTTTTGTAAATTTGTAAGTAAAAGAATTTAATTAAATCAACATTTAGCACATTAAATATTACAAATATTTTTTGAAAAAAAAGAATCCTTAAAAATACAATACACTTCCCTACAACTTTATTTTTAATTGCATATCAAAATTCAAAAGACTTATATGAACTTTGGGGACTTCCATCTAAATTAAATGTAGAATATCAAATTTTCACCACCACATTTCAGTGAAAAATATTACTCATTTTCATAAATTCATCAAACGGTCACTTTACATGTTCAACTTTGATCACCAAATAAATACTACCTTTAATAAATTTGGTTTCATCAAAAATCAATTACATTAGATTCCTTAATAATAACATATTTAATTATAAAAGAAAGGCATCCATACCCAACATTTAATTACCTTTCTAACATACTTCATTTGCATGCATTATTCTCCCTCCACTTTGATAAGTGGATTCTAAGGGTGCATGAATATCTTCACATGTCCAACCTACCCACAATTTAAATGTTAAATGTGGAGGACAACTTCCTCACCCAACATTTGGCTATCTTTTTTAAAAAACATTCTTCCTTTTTCATACACAATCCTCCTTTTTGGTTAAGTGAATTCTAAGTGATCCATGAAGATCTTCACACAAATAGTTAATTGATTTATTGTTCATCTCTTTATAAGTGTAATTATTTTTATTTGTTATTTATTAATAAAATATTGTTTTATTATTCATTATTATTATTTGTTTTAAATTAAATTTATAATAATTAAATTAAATATATTTTTATAATTTTATTTCATTTATAATAATGACATAAATTTAAAATACATTTATAAAACTTTATTTGTTTTAAATTAAATTTATAATAATAATAATTTTTTATAATTTTATTTCACTTTATCATAAAAACATAAATTCAAAATACATATTTATGAAACAAAAAAAATTGTGTGAGCTTGGCGTTGTTGAGATGGGTACCGCAGTTTTCACATGGGTAAAGTGCAGTGGTGGCTTAAACTAATGAATTACTCTTCCCAACTCATTTTCAACTTCAATATTTGAGGAATTTAAGGAAAATGATGAGATACTTATCCCATAACATGGTGTTGACAAGAATTAGGTGTAACAGAATGCCCCCCAAAGCATGAGGCTAGAGGAAAAGGATAGGAAAAAAGATTTGTAAGAACAAGTTATTACTTCGATGCAATAGTCCAAATATCAAAACTGATCAACCACCAAGGTCATCCTATAGGACATTTATACTTTAATACATATCCATATGACTCATAACATGGTTGCCGACCAATACAATGTTGATCCATGCGATATATAAATAATCATGGCTACTAAGATACAACGTAGATCCATGAAGAAGACTCAAATAGCTAACATACATACAATGTATATCTATGTCATACATACGCAAATCTGAGCATACCCACAAACATACAAATGTGTATCCATGCTATGACTCATACAAATACTCGATTGCAACTTGGGGAAAGCAATAAATTCTCAATAGACACCAGGGTTTTTGTCTCAAGTATGATTCTATCCATGCGAATAAATGTCTTGAATTCGAACATGGTAGAAACCACCTAATTACTGGTCAAGAATGAAAACCGTTAACAAGTGCAAGGGAGATCACCATTATTGTTAATGATTCCCAAGGTACCTTGGTACATTCTTCTGAATGTGAATAGATGGATTGACGTCAAACACTTGCCTGAATCTTTCAATCAAATGTCAATGATGTAAACCTAATGTAAACCTATTGTCGAAAGCGAGAAGATATGTCATCGATGTATACAGATCTCAAGGTAATGACTTGTTTTTAAGACTAATTCCCGGAAGGTGTGTTTAAGTTGACATGAATAGTCTCGTCGAAGGAGGGTCATGATGAAACCCACATCAATGACATGAAAATTAGAACAAAGTTCTGGAATTTGAGTATGAAGTAACCATAGGACTGACTCAAAGGTAACTGACACAACATAAAAGGTAGCTTTGATTGCAGAGGGTAACTCTCAACACAACTTTCCTTTGAACATTGGGTGGCACAACCGAAGACTTGGTAGCAATGACTTGACGAGGCGGATATCGGGACATAATGCGATGTTGGACGATGCATTATTTGAAAAGACTCAAAGGAGTAACATGAATCATGAAATTTTATTGACTCGGAGACAAGCTGAATACCCAACTGTTTGAATGAAATGCATACATGTGCCATGTTCAAAGGTGACTAGAAACTACCATTATTATAAATGAAACATAATTTCCTTCCCTTAATTTCCCCATCATGATTGATGAGTTCCTCTTTACTTTTTAACAAGTTTGAGGGTAACAAATACTCGTTGGATCTTATAATTAGATAAGTTCATTCTCATATGTTTTCTGAACCTGAGAAAGCAAAGGTTCCTTCCCAAAAAGGGTCTTTTAGCGTTTGATTCAACAAGCCCAATGAAAGGAAAATCAACGTCATTCAGGTTTAGAGAGTCTGAATGGGACTAAAGAAGACTCTGAAAAGTTATTTTTCATTATATTTAGTCTTTGAGTCCTGAAAAAGTATAAAATAATACCCTGGAGAACTCTTCTGGTCAAATACTAGAGTGTACCATTTAAGTAAATAGTCAATCCAAACCGAAAAAGTGGTAAATTACCATCGAAAAGACGACTCAAGTACTTTTATGAGTGTGAAAGTGACAAGTTCACTCAATGATATTTTCAAATTTTGAGAGTTAGAAAAAGTGCTTAAATAGGACTCCATTGCGGTTTCTTTTTCGTAAACGGTTTTACCAAGCCTGAAAAAGTATTAAAAGTATAATCAAAAACTTAGTTCTAGTGTTTAATGAGCACAACTATAGTTTTAAAAGCGCTTAGAACCTTTTTCATGTTTGGATCTATAGCACGAAAAAAGAGATAAAGTAAGCTCAAACCACTTTTCATGTTTTAACTAGAGCACAAAAAATGTAACAAGTAGGTTCAAAACCATTTTACTGTTTTTAACGAGCTCAAAGATCAATTGAAAGAATGCTATGGGTATCTGCTTCATTTTTTAACAAGCTTGCAACAGAGAAAGGACTATGCTCAATACGTTATTTCATGGTTTAGCAAGCTCGAAACTAAAAAGAAAGCATGCTCAACACGAGTCTTTTCGACAGTATTTTCCCAACATGATGTCCAGAGGTCGGTACTTTCCCCCAATAAAAACTATCCAATGGCTCAACTTCAACATAAAGAGGTTGAATACATGGCCCCCAAGCTTCGTTTTGTCTACCTACTCATTTTTTCTTCACCAAACTTAAAACTTTGGGCTACTACTAAGAAAAGGTTCACCAGAGACCAAGGAAGAAAAAGGATCTAATGACAAATGAAGTGAAGGTTCAATTCCTAAAAAGGGATGAAAGACTCACCTCAAAGGGATGACCTGTTTCAGTTTTACACAAGCTTGAAATAGAAAAGAACTATGCTTGAAGGATGGTTTCATTTTTATGCAAGAGTGAAAGCAAAGGTAAACTTTACTTGAGAAATCCTATTTCATTTTTTAACGAGCTTGACATAAAAAGGGAACTATGCTCGGGAACGGTTTCATTTTCACATAGGCTTAAAACCAAAAGGTAAACTATTCTTGAGGTTGCTTTTATTTTTTAATGAGGTTGAAACTAGAAGTAAACTATTCTCAGAAACTCTTATTCATTTCTTAATGAGCTTGACACAGAAAGGGAACTATGCTCTCTTCAGTTCTTAGCCAATATGATGTCCATAGGTTGGTAGGTTTCCCCCATTCTATTGTTTTTGTACTCTTATTATTGGAAAATTCTTCTTTAAAAAGGTTGTTTGGTTTTCTCTCGAGTTTGGGTTTGCCAGGGTAAAACTTCATGTTTACTGTGCATGGTATTATTTCAATGATCCTTTTATTTTCCACTACAAATTTGAAGTTGAAATGCAATAATGTATGTGGAGGAAATAAGATTTGAAAATAATACTGCTAAGCTATACAAAATAAATAGCACTCCCTTGATATTTGTTCTTTGAAATTTGATTGAGGGAATACAAATATTCTACCCTTGTACCAAAGTATATATGCCTTGCACTCCCACTATTACATAGAGATATTTCCTTCTTTTAGAAACAAAATTTTCTATCTGGTATTATTATCTTATTTCCATTCATGGTGAGCATATTCCAACCACATTGGAATGGAAGACGTAATATAATATAATTTGGAAGATTCCTTTATTGTAGAAAGGGTAACTACTACCACATTTTCCTCCCCTTTTTTGTAGATTGTTTCAAAACAAAAAACCTTGCATTTTTCAACCCATTTTGTTTCTCTTTTGATGACATTAATTGTTCAAAAAGGTACTTTAGGCTTTCATGATTTGTGTTGACTTTGAAATGACTTCCAATGATATATTGTCACCAATTTTTTTATTACATGTAAAAAAATTTCGATTTCTTTTTCATATGTATATTTCACCATGTATTTTTCCTTGAATTGTTCCTTTCAAAAAGCTAATAGCCTCACTTATTGCATCAATACTGCTCCAATTCCTTTTCCATATGCATCACATTCAAGTATAAATGTTTTACTAAATTGTGTTTCCAAGTTGTGGAATACATATCATATTCTAGGAGTGAGGATGTCAATATAGACTCTTCATTCCATACAAATGAATTTTTCTTCAAGAGAGATGAGAGTTGGACTGCAATGAGTGCATACTTATTAACAAATTTACTATAATATCCTATAATACCCTAAAAACACCAAGTCTCTTGATGTTCCTAGGAATAGGAAATTTTGTGATGGCTTGAATCTTTTGAGGATCCACCTTCACTCCTTCTCATGAAACAATATGACCAAAATACTCTACTTCTTGTTTCCCAAAATAACAATTGGATAATTTTACATACAATTGATAGTTCTCGAGAACATGTAGGACTTTATTTACATGTTTAGTGTGTTCTTCTCATGGTTTTATATAAATAAGTAAATCATAAAAGGAAATCAACAAAAAATTTCCAATATGAGTTTGAAATTTTGTGTTCATAGCACTTTGAAAAGTAGAAGGATCATTAGTTAATCTAAAATGCATGACCAAGAACTCATAGTGCCCCTCATCTATTTTAAAGGTTTTTTTGCTAATGTATCCTTCCCTTAATTTAATTTGATGGTTTCCTATAAGATATAACTTTGTGAAATAAGGCACTCCATGAATCTCATCTAATAGCTCATCAATATTTGGAATGGGGAATTTATTCTTAATGGTGATTTTGTTTAGATCTTTGTAACTAGGACATATCATCCCTGCATTATCTTTTCTTCTCACCATAACTACTAGTGTTGAAAAGGAACTCCTATTTGGTTGCATAATACCTACATCCAACATGTCTTGTACATTTTCTCAATCTCCCATCTTTATCTATATATATATAACTTTGTGAAATAAGGCACTCCATGAATCTCATCTAATAGCTCATCAATATTTGGAATGGGGAATTGATTCTTGATGGTGATTTTGTTTAGATATTTGTAACTAGGACAGATCATCCATGCATTATCTTTTCTTCTCACCATAAATACTAGTGTTGAAAAGGAACTCCCATTTGGTTGCATAATACCTACATCCAACATGTCTTGTACATTTTCTCAATCTCCCATCTTTATCGATGAATCTCTCTCTCTCTCTCTCTCTCTCTCTCTCTCTCTCTCTCTCTCTATATATATATATATATATATATGGTTTTTATTAGGAGGAGTTCTCTCTAGTATGGATTCAATTTGATGGTCATTCTCTCTAGATGGAGTATTCCTTAAGGAATATCTTTGAATACTGTATAGTGATTTTTAAAGTTACCTTTTAATTCATCTAGAATATTCACATATTCATGCTTCACTTCCATAGAATAATTTCTAGCAATACGTCTAGCACAACCCTTTCTAAGGAGATTTTCCATTATATGAGAGTTAATGATATGAGAGGGTGGAGATTTTAACCCTTTGAATTCCTTCCAATTAAAATATCATGAATAATTCATTATAGTTTGTAGCAATCATTCCCAAGGTTTTCAACCATTGAATCCCTATTAGAAAATCTACTCCTCCCATGGGAATGACATACATGGGGTTTAATAGATTATAGTTTCCCATATTGAGATTCTAGTTCTCTTGTAAATAGACCCCAAGTATAATGATAAGAAGAAGGATTCCTTTTAAATACCAATTTATACCATTAGTAGGGTTTTGTTTCAAAATACAGCATAGCTAAGGAAATTATTTTCTTAGAATCCATAATATTGTGAAATTCAAAGTATTTATCTATTTGCTTCAACCATGTAAACACATTTGTTCTATAAAAATTTATTAATTCATCCTTGGTAAAGAGAATACCCTTAGGAACCCATCCTCGATTAGGGTTAAATTGTCGTAGAATATGTGTATTGATGGAAGGTTGTTCCACATGAATACTATATTTATTTTCATGAATTCCTTTGGTTACATTATCACTTTTAGGGAGTCTCTCCTCTACAGGTTTTATGGAATTCTCCATACCTTGATCAATATTTTGTTCTAGTGATTGGATAATTTGTTCAATAGTAGCTTCTATTTGTTTTAATGTCTAACAATTCAACATGTGTCAATTACATATCACTCAATTTGTTAATTTTGACCTCCAAATTGGATAGTTAGTTAAACATTTATTCATTTTCTTCATGAGTCATGCTAGAGATTTTTGGAGGTTTAATTGGTTAGTATTTTTTTTAAACCATTTTCCATGTAAGACCAAAATAATATTTTACCTTTAATTTTCTTATTTTTTTAAATATGTATCATGCCTTTTGAATCACCAAGAACGGATATTCCAATCAAAATTTAAGCAAGTTTCAATTTAACATACCTTTAAAAACCCCTTCTATGTAGGTTGTGTTTTTGGCCAACCTTTATCCTTAATTATATTTGAAATTTATCTCCCCCCCCCCCGGTGTTTGAAATTTCAGTCGCTATTATCCTAGTATGTATTCTCTGCAATGTCATAGGTTTGACCAAATTCTAATGTCTCAAGAGAAATATATGGTAACTTTCCCAAAAACTTGTTGTTTTTGTCATTTTCAAAAGAGAGAACTTGTCTGACTTGCCATATGTCAAATTTTTTATGATTTGCATATAAAATTTATACCATAGAAACTAAAGTCTATCTGCTTTTTCATAAACTTGTTTCACTCAATTTGGATATTTCAATATGTAGATACAATACTTTTACTCCAAAAACATATTTGAGACTAGTTTTTGGAGTAGTAAAAAACCCTTACTTCCATAGAATATAATTCCATGCTTACAATCAATCAAGACCCAAAATGTTACCATAGGTACTTCACTATGTCTCTTGAGTCACCTCCAACCTTTTCTATCTAAAACATCCCTAAAAAAACGTTATAGTGGAAATGGCTCTAACACCAAATTTTATGCACCAAATTCTCGAAATGGCATAAAAATAGAAATAAAATGAGTAATCCATTTCCTTGAGTTTGAAATAAAGAGATAAATAATATTCCTCTTCGAGGATTCAACCTCCTTTTACAATGTATCAAATTCACAATATAAGATGATATGATTATACAAATGAAACTCCTTTAGCGTAAATAGGAGAGGGAAGTGATCATAATGTAACCTAATACTAAGGAAACCCTAACAACTTCATCTTGTAGATTTTTATTATTGGAATCATCCTCCATGCATAGGGTTTTAAGAATTCTTTCTTTTGCCAATTTGTGGATCCTTCAACTTCCCACAAAAATCTCAAGGAAAATGGAAATGATACCAATATGATCTCTAAAATTTCATTAATATTCCATTGGTATAGTTTTCCACATCATATCTTTCAATATCCTTCAATCTCTTATTGTGGAGTGCTTTTAGTTTAGATTACAAATTTAATGTTACTTTATTAACACTAAAATAAACCAAAATGAACTAAAATTGAAATGAAAGAAGTAAGAAAATACACACCAGGCACACAAAGAACAAAATATGTACCCTGGGAAAAACCCTCGTAGAAGGTGAGGCCTATGATGTTTTTCTTCTCAATAATGTAATGCAAATACTAAGAAACGAGCACTTAGTATGGAGTTTAAGTGGACTTTATGCCTAATATGCTTTATATAATATATTCTACTTCCTCTATTTTGCTTCAATATCCCACTCCCAAAAACTTTCTCAACTATGGAGCAATATACAATACAATAAGAATGGAACCAAATCTTTTTCTAGTGGCCCAATATTTAACATAGCCTAATATTTTTTAGGTTTAGGGTTAGATTTTTTGCATGCTTCAACCTCCAATTAATATTAGTGTTTTGGATCCTCTAGAGTGTTCTTGAGAGTCCACGTGTGACTATCTTCACATTTCTTTGTAATGGAAGTTAACATGGCATCCACTTGATACCATGGTGATCAACGAGGTATGCTAACTTGTGAGAGGCATAACATTTGCATATGAAATCTGATTGAGGTGATTTTTCCTCCATTAGAAAGGTATTGATGTGTAAAACAAGTTCAGGAGGTTGGGATCTAAGAACATAAATTTTGAACCCAAAATTGGACATTTAAGGCCCCAAACGAGGTTTGTAAGGTTCTAGACCCCAAATCACCAAAGTGGGACATGCCCATAAAATGGTCCCTACAAGCCAATACCTCCAATTTTCACCCAAAAGTAATAAAATATATGATAAAAATATCATGATCTATTTCGGATCAATAATTGATTTATGTGACACTTGTACAATTTTCTTATCATTAAACCCATCCACACACTTTCACATGCTCACACATTAGCCATTCATTGATTTATGTAACACTCATACAACTTTCTTATCATTATACTACACAATCTTCAAATGCTCAAACATTGATCATACCTCCCACATTTTAATTACTAAGTATAAAGGGAATACATTTATCATGTGGTTATGCATTAGTTTTAATGGCTTGGGAATCGACTTGGTCAATAAACAAGGAGGGAAATAAAAAGTCAAGGATCCCAATAAAATAAAGTTAGAGATATAATGGTGATGATCAATTTAGTAATTAAGGATTCATGTACATCTTACTTGTCATTGCACTATACATGGTTCACATGCTCACATATTAGTCATGTTGACCAAATTTGATTACTAGGTAGTAGTAGGGATTTCCTTTGTCATCTGGTCACTTTTAGTCATGTGGTTCCTTGAGGGACCACCTTGATTAATAAACAAGGAAGATATATTAGAAAGAAAATATACCAACAAAAAATAAGTTGTATTTTAAAGGTAATGATCAAGTTAGTTATTAAGGAGTTGTTTACTTAAGCTATTGAATTATACATAGGATGAAGCATGTAGTTAAGTGCCTCCCCTATTTATTAATGGTGATTACAATTATATGTGTGCTCAAAATTAAGACGAATTGATTAGAAATCTACAATCCCTTTTATATTTGAAAACCATATTTCCAAATGATATAAACTTTACAAGACATACTCAACTAGAAACTCAAGCAACTAATATAAAAAATAGTATATAATTGTGAACTCCTATTTCACCTTACAACAAGGGTTATTATGTCTATTTTATTGAGCTATAGTGAAGTATAAAAGATAATTTGGATTGAAAAAAAACCAATGCATGTATGATATAAAAAATATATACACATAAATAATTTGTTACAACTATGGACATGAATAATTTGATACAACTTACCTAGTACACAACTATGGAAGGAGCTTCAATTATTATTGTTTCTTACCTCTAGGTTCTAGAAGAACACAACACAATACCAATACTTCTTCTTCCAACCATAATAATTCCTAGATGTGTCCTATTCATTGTGTAGAAAATTCCCTCATGTGAAACTTTTTTCTAACCCATTCTTCTTCACATAAAACTTGAGGTAGAGAGAAAGAAAGAATAAAAACAAGGTAAATAAAAGATAAGAATATGGAACAAGTATATGTAACGAATTGAAAACTTTTACTGCTTAGAATAATAGTCTAAAAAGGAAAAACTCATGGAATATTCAAGATTGCTTTATTTATTTTCATTGGTTAAGTAGAAGAGGAGATGTGAAGCTTTGAGGGTTATCTAACGTCGTCATGATCTAGATGTGATATCTCTCCCCCAATGTAGAGGATTTCATGGATCCAACTCTCTTTGATTCCCTCAAAGTTAGGTCCTTGAAACTTAGGCATTGCTAACTTTACACTGGGTACTGTTCTCAAAATGATGGGAAGTGCTAGGGAATTCCCTCAGGAATTATTTTCAATGAAAAAGAAGAAGAGGACTTGTGAAATAATCAAGTGAATCGACGATGTAGAATATTCTATAATTGAAGTGAAGTGATTTGTAGCGATCTCATCAAATTGGATTCATTCAATTATTTTAGCAATAAATATAACAATAAGAATAACAAAGCATACTCCAACAAAGAAAAAGAGAATTAAATGACCTCATCCTTCCATCTTCCTCTATTGTTGTTGCCACTTTTACTAAAGAAATCAAACCCTAAACTTTCCTTAAAAAGAGATAGAGAATTTACTCTCTTATGCTTTGGATATAAAATAAATAAAAAAGAACTCTAACCTCTAAAGAAATTAGAGAGGGAAAGGTAAAGAGGAAGAACATTACCCAAAAGGAAAGTATGCAAAGATAAGTCATCCATCCATTTTCACAAAATCATCGAATTGAATTGCAACATCACATTTACCTACATCATCAAAACACAAAGCACACAACCCCCACCACACAAAATTAATTATTAGTTTAGACATACACAAATTCATCACTGCCCATATTGAAGCCCAAATAAAATTAAGTTATGCACAAACATAAAGATAGTTACAACAAAAGGCCAACCAATCAATTTTACTTGCGCAAACAAATAAATAAGCAATTGCAAATGTAGAAAAATAAGTGAGAGGAGAGGCAGAGAAAGATCGATATTTAAAGAGCTAGACGACTAAATGAATTGAATTCCCTCGAATTCAAGTTCTTCCAAATTATTCCAACTCTAGTGAATATTAATGTTGGGAATCCTACAATAGGAGAGAACTTTATACCTCTTGCGAGTGAGTGCACAATTAAACAAACACAAAAATACAAAAATGAATGGACGAAGAATTAATTGGAGCTTGATCTAGATTCAAATCTGATGGATGGCCATTTTTTATCCAAATTGAATTTGCATGACAACAATTGGTTACTAGTTTAGGCTCTACAATGATTAGCGCAAGTAAGATTCAAGGATATGGATAAGGTAGGACATGGGGTTTAAAGTGTGAAGGAGCCCATGCCATCCCACTTGGTATCCACCCCCACTTTAATATAGAACTCCAATGTTACATGGGAAAAGTAATATTTTAGAAAATGTATTGAAGAGTAAAAACAAATAATGTTTAAAAAAATCACGAGAAACCATTCCTTAAAGTGCTAAAGGGGAAAAAGACAAAAAGGGAGAAGATTGTTGAAATTGGGGATGCTTCGCCTTCCATTACCAACCCTAGTTGATTCATTCTCCTATTTACTCTTGCACAACAAAGGAACATTGGTTCTTTGGATAAGAATGAGAGGAAATGTTGTCCAAATTCTGATATATAAAAGGAAGATAAACCAAAGAGATAGAGGACATAGTAACCTAATTATTGCTGAAAAATAAAGAACTAGGCCTCAAGCTAATTGAGTGTTGGTTTTTCCATTTGGTTTTCATGGTAAATAATATCTCCATATGTGACGAATTTCCTATACGTATTTTTTAATTTGTTGTGTTAGTTTGCATATATGGTTTTATGGAAGCTACTCCATGTTTATAATGGGTACTAGTTATTATTTATTATGTGGGAATTAAATTTTTGATGAAGATGATACTTTCACTTCACTATTTCATTCTCCTTACCCATTAGAGATTTATACCAACTCTTTAATGTCTATTGTTCAATGTATTTTTGAGCTAAGAAATCAAATATTTTCATTATAGAGTTGTAGGAAGTTTCTAAATTGATTTTTTCTTAAAGCTTGTTTGTTGCTAAGTGAATTTCTTGTATTGTTGTTTGCTATCTTATATTCTAATCTTCTTTGTTCTTTGTTGGGTGAGTTTCCATTGTAGCGAATCATTTTACCACTACCTTGAGTGTATTACTTTTTTCTCAATGTTTTACCTCTCCAATCATGTGTACTCTCTCCAAGCCAATTGCCTTTCTCCATGGGTGTTTCACTAGTTGGAACCCATTGGAATACGTGTGTTCTATTCCTCACCATTGGTTTTTTGTGAGGCTTTCTTGGCTTGGATGTATATTATCTCAAGTCTTCCATGGATGCATGTGTAGACATGTTTAATCAACATATTATATCTTCTTGCAAAATAAACAATTCCCCTTGAAACTTATGGTTAAACAGTGTCAATGACATTAAATTAAATTATCACCACACAAAAATAACATTAAATAATTATAACAAGAATTAAACATCATATGTCATCTCAAATTTAAATGAGTGATACATCTTGAATTTTATTTAAAAACATAGAAACAATAATGATATTAATCATTAACATACAGAACACATTTTATAGATCAAGCAACATCAAAATCAATATGATATGAATATACATAATATAGAATTATGTCTGATAACTATGGATGCTATGTTGATGGAATGCTATAAAACTCGGTAACTAAGAAGACTATTTGTAGTTGAAATTTTGTTTTTATACAAGTTAAAGATATTCCCAAATAGGAAGTCACTCCAACGTAAAAGGAACCATAGAAAATAGAATTTGAGTTGGAGGATGAAGAATTTGACTCAACCGAAAATGCCAGATCGGAAGAAAAAGAAGAAGAACCCAATACCCTGGTTTTGAGGAGATCATCTCAGGAAAGATGACGTCCCTAAAAGTATTCCCCTCCTGATTTTTGGACTTGTTTCACTTTTATCTATTAGGTATGATGATCCTAGAAATATGAAGGAAGTAGTTGATTCAAAGGATAGTGAACTCTAGAAGAACCCCATGGTTGAATAAATGGATGCCTTGGATAAAAATGAAAATTGGGATTTAGTTGAGTAACCAAGTGAAATAAAATTAATTGTTAGTGAATGATTGTTTAAGAACAAGTTGAATGTAGAATGTCAAGTGAAGGAGTACAAATCTTGCTTAGTAGCAAAGGGTTATTCCCAGGTAAAGGGAATTTTTTTTGGTCATTTTTTTCTCAAGTTGCTAAATAAACTTGTATCATATTCCTTCTTTCTATTGTTGTTGATTTTGATCTTAAAGTAGAGTAGATGGATGTGAAGACAACATTAATGTACATGGGGATCTTGAAGAAGAAATATACATTAAACAACCAAAAGGTTTTATAGTTAAGGGAAGGAAAGAACTGGTCTACAATCTAAATAAGTCCATTTATGGTATAAGTCAATCTCGAAGGATGTTGTACCAAACAATTGGCACATACATTGACCTTGGATCAGAGTTTGTGAAAAGCAAGGTTGATCACTATGTATATTCCAAGCAAATTGGTGATCGCTTAATTAATATAGTATTGTATGTTGATGACATATTGTTGATTGGAAACAACATGAATGCCATAAAGGAGGTGAAATCAAAGTTATCCTCCAAATTTGACATGAAGGATCTCAATGATGCTAACTTCAAACTAGGAATGAAGATTAAAATACATCATGAAAACATGAAGCTCTAGTTGAATCAAAGAAAATATGTTGAGATGATATTACATAGATTTAACATGTAGAAAAGTAAATCGGTCAAGGTACCTATTCATGTAGGTTTAAAGTTATATGTAGATCAATCTCCTAAGACACAGGAAGAGGAATAAGACATGTCTCAAGTTCTCTATGCTAGTGTTGTTAATAATTTAATGTATTCAATGGTATGTACCATACTGGACATTTCCCATGCACTGGGATTTTTGAGATGATATATGTCAAAAACAAGGAAGGAGCACCCAATAACTTTAAAGATCTCTTCACATATTTGTGTGGCATCACAGATTATGTAATATGCTACCAAGGAAGACCTGGATTAGGTAGAGTAATAAATTTACATGGATTTGTTGATACAAACTAGGATGGAGATATTTATTATATAAGATCTACAAGTGGTTATGTGTTTGAAGTATTTGGAAGATCTATCAATTGGATGAGCAAGATAAATGATGCAATTTCACTCTCAACTACAAAATCTGAATACATGGAAACCACCCATGCAAGTAAAGAAGTTGTATGGTTGCAAATATTTTTTTCGGGTATTAGGTTTGTACAAAAAAAACAAGGCTAGATTGTAATAGTTAGAGTGCAATCTTTATGGAAAATAACCATGTTTATCATGCTAAAACGAAGCATATTGATGTGCAATACCACTTTGTGAGAGATATGGTTGAAGACAAGAAAGTGTTTCGTGAAGAGGTTGACACCTTGAAGAATGTTGCAAACTCATTAATGAATTCTATAAATACTGAGAAGTTATCTTGGTGTAGATAATCTATGGGCTTTACTACCTTTAACATGTCACCCTATCAGTATGTGACCCATTGTTTTCCAAAGAAAACAACAAGGGAGGAATATTGGGTAAATGTAATTAATCCTAGTTAAGGGATTGGGGTCTGAATCTAATCCTAGTTAATGGATTAGGGTTGGATGATGCAGAATACCTAAATATTGTATTATCAATGGTTATGAAAAACACATTGAGAAATATAGAGGTGAGGCTCTAAGTTTGTTGGTTTTTCCCAATTAAGGGTTTCTATAGTAAATCTATGTCTACTGTGAGTGTGTGTCAATTTTAATCTCTATTTTGCTTAAGAATATGTATGCATTGTTTCACTTCATAGGTTTAAAACGTACAGTTCTAGGGTCTCATGCTTGAGGATAAATTTAATAAAACCTTAATTAATGATAACCATGAAGGATTTCTTCTTGATTACTTCTTGGTAGAAATTAGAATGTTAGGCACAACAAAATGCCAATTGGCTTGCACATAGCGGTTAGAGAAATTGGTAATGAGTTGAGATGAGAAGTTGTAAATGGAAGGTCACGGGTTCAAATCCCCCTATGGGTAATTACAAAAAAAAAAATTCCAATTGGAATTAAAAAACTTACATGAGAAATCGCCAAACCCTAAGAATTTGTAATTGGCCATCACCATCAAGACTTATGTTGGCTATAATAGGGTCAAGATAAAAGATTCTTTGTCTCTAGACATTTTGTGGGACAAGATCAATGCGCATATGAATGGAAAACTTCTCTGCATCAAACATACACTAGTATTAGAATATTGTATGATAGTAGGTTAGCCCTATCCAAAATCACCTTGAGGAACTAATCCTCTAAGAAGTTTCTTTAATAGCCAATGTCTCAAAAAAATCCTTCATATGTCAATCATTGGTTTTAGCCATATCAATTGAGATTGAATTTGGGCTCATATTCCGCATTCTATTCAACTTTAGAAAATGTTGTAACTTGGAAACTCAAGCTTGGAGTGTGCAGGCATCATAGGTAGTAAATTACAAGTGTAATACACTATAATAATTGATACATTAGTATCAAAGTATTGTGTTGATTGATATATTTCTTTGTCTAAAAGACACTTTTTTTCCTCTGTGAAAAAAAGATCACAACTCAAAACTTTTATTCAAAAACTTTGAACTATATTGTTCAATTAGCATAAATGCATTCCACGTAATCATCATCAGATATATGCTTTCAGCTTACATAGAGTTACTGCAAATAACTTCATCCATCCTACCCAAAGATACTACATTAAACTTGTCCATCACTTGTCAAGAAATATAACTTTTACATCATCTCAAAAACACTAATCAATGTTGCTTTATCAAATTTTATGTCTTATATCACTATTATGTTTCACAATGAGATATTCTAAAATAATAGCTTAAAATATGTGTGTTTACTATATCTTTGTACATCTAGTTTTTCTTGAAAATAAGGAATTAAAAATAAGGGATTAGTATTAAACCTATTGTATTGGTATTTAACCTATATGGTATTTAAACTATAATGTAACTCTATTTTCATAATCAAACTTATGGAGGGTTAAGTCATAATCAAACATTTCAACTTGTGGGTAAAATTTTAACCAACATAGTCAGTGATTTTATATATAATAAAAAGAAAGAGCTTAAACTAGATTATATAAAGATAAACCATTTTCATTTTAAAAATAACATAATCTTCATTTAAAAAAAAAACGAAAGAAAGGTTACAAGGAGTAGGGTGGAGAGAAGGATTTTTCCACACAAACTAAGGTCAATGGAAATGAATTTGAAGAAGGAATATCTTAAGATTGAGGAAATAAGGAATTTTTCATTTTTAGATGTGCTAAGATGGTTCATCTTAGCCAAAGATGCTTAGCAATGAAAAGGTAACATTACATGGATTCTTGATTCAAGGTGTTCAAGGAACATGACTTTCTTGGTGACTCTAAGATTAATCGATTTGCCACTATATTGATTAAGATTGGCATTAGCAAAAAGAGTTGGGGAGTGCAATGACCAAGATGGGCACTAGCTAGAATAAAGTTGTAGGTAATGTGCTCTTTATTCAATGACTAACAAAATATGTTCTCAATTAGTCTATTTATAAAGGAAAGCAACAACTTCATGATGGGGTGGGGTTAAAAAGCATACAAAGGCTTAAATATGTTCTCAATTAGTCAATTTCTAAAAGAAAGCAACAACTTCATGATGGGGGTTAAAAAGCATACAAAGGCTTAGTCCATTATATAACTTCAAGTGTTGTTATTTAGGAGAGATGGCGATTCTCGGCAGAGTATGGAGAAAGGATGTAGTTTCAGTGTAGGCCTCTCATGGCGTTCCCCTTACCTAAGCCTGTGACGGTCGCTACGGGTCTCCTTCGCTCCTGGGCTCATCCTTCTTCCATTTATTTTGGGTTCTGGTCTTCATTGTCTTATGTCTTTCTTGTTTGGTCTTCTGTATGTTTTTATGGTTTGCAGGGTGGTATTTTCTTGTGGGAATCCCTCTTGGAGTCCCTCCCCTTCACTGGGGGACTAGTACCAACCAAGATAACAAACAAGTGGGAAGTTTATCGCATTTTGGCTGCCTGCGCGAAAATATGTTTTTTGGGTTCACCACCTTTGCATGGCTTTCTCATCGTTTTTATTGATTTATTCGCTGTAAGCCCCATCGACACGTTCTGGGTTGACCTCAGTTAACCACAGATGTACTTGGGGTTTAGGTTTTTTTTTATTACCAACGGTTTTTTTTCTGACGCCTTGCCTAATTCATGGCTTTGACTTGGGGTCACTCCACTGGATTCCCCAGACGTGCTGTTGGTGGCTAGAACTTCCACTATTTCTTGCTGGGTGGTTTTTGGTTTGTCTGTCTGGTTAGGGTTTCTTCATCAGGGTTAGGGTCTCATAATTTGGCTGATCCGGGAATGATGGGCTGACTTCCGGTTTTCTGTCTGTTCTGGGGTTTAGTGGGTTGACCTATGTTCTCTTTCGTTTTGTCCTGGGGTACGGTGTTTTTACACTTTGTTTTATTGTTGACCCTCCGGGTATCTCTGTATCTCTGTTGGTCACCTGGGGATTTTCCACTTCCCTACTGGTGGACGTTGGTCATTTCGGGCACGACTGTATTGAGGCCTCCTCCATTGCGGGGTTCTATTTTCAGGGCTTCGTATCGTTTCCAGGGGTCTTTTTTCCTTGATTGTGTGACTGAGGTTCAGGGTTCGGTATCTGTCCTGCTCATTGTGTCGTTTGACTTTGGGAACCTCTCCTCATGTCTGAGCTGGCTACACCTACCCGCTTCCGTCGTAAGAGGAATGCCAAGTGTATAAAATCCCAAGAGGGGCGCTATCGCTATGTCCTCAGACACGACATTTACATGGATAGAGTCTCCTCTCTCTGCTCCCGTGCTCTAGTCGGGCGTCTGGAGTACTGTCGGATGGGCAAGTCGGCATGGGTGGAGTGGGCTACTGAGAACTGGAAGCCCCTCATTGATTATATACCCACTATTAGCTTGTTATCAAGGGGGTGGATTGTTTTCATTTTTTTGGAGGAGGCACATTGCACTTGCATCCTCGAAGGAATTTGGCGCATCGGGGCTGGATCCCTGGTTCTTGGTCATTAGAACTCTTGATTCGACCCTCTCCGGGAAAGAATCACTAAGTGCCACCTATGGGTTTTGCTTCCTCACCTGCCGCTCCCTCTTTGGAATAAACATGTACTAGAAGGCATTACTGACTCCATTGGCCAGTTTGTAGGTAGCCTTCCTCACCTACCCGCTTCCATTATTGACTTTCTCCTCGCCTTTGACAAGAGGATTGCACGTGTACTTGTCAAAATGGATGTATCCCGGGGTTTACCTGCAGAAGTTGAAATCCTCTGCGGTGAATGCCTCTTGGTCCAGAGGCTCAACTACCTCCATGTGTTGTTCCGTTGCAACATATGCCGTGAAACCGGTCATCTTCGGTGTCAATGTCCCTCTCTCTGATTAGGAGATGCAGACTTGGGCTTAGATGTCTCCCTGACAGCTGCAAATTTGATCAAGTCCATTGAACATGCTCATATTCCAGGTACTCTCACTGATTCTCATTCTCCTACTAAAGTTGCATCGGCCTCTTATTTGGATGCCATTGATGAGTTGATTCTTTCCCATTCGAAAGGCCCCTGGCTTGAACCCTCTCGGGCCCCCATTCCCTCATCGGATTCTCTGTCTACTTTTCATGAGCTGTCCCCCAAATGGGCTTCTCCTGGTGACCCCATCCCACCTGTATTGAGCTCTCACTTAGCTTGCGAGTCTCCATTGGATTTGGATAGCCCACCTCTCCAACAAACTTCGGCTATGATGCATAACACTTTTCCATCCCCGACCTCGCATACAACTAATTTTCATTTGCCATCATTATCCTCGCTTGTCGATTTCCCGCCTCTACCACACCCTCGAATTCCCCCATCGCTTCCTCCTTCCTCCATCAACCCCACTTCCTCTCCATCTTTCATTGACCCCTCCCTAAAAAAATCGCTCTCCATATTCACAACTTCTACACCGACTTCTCCTTCAACTCTTCACCTGAATTCCATTTGTTTTGCCAATGTGACAGTCTAGAAAAAAAAAAGGTAAGAAGGACAAGTTGCAGGTGGACCTTTCCTCTGCATCCCCTCCCTACATTCCTCTCTCTGTACACATTAAGGATGCAGCCCGTATCTTGCCTTCTCTGGGACTTAGAGAAATGTCTCCCCTCCAGAATGTTCCTTAATGAAGCTTGTTTCCCTCAATGTTAGGGGTCTTGGAGGTAAGGCCAAAAAACATAGCCTCTGTACTCTCTTTCGGTCACTTAGTCCGGATATGATTCTCCTTCAGGAAACCATGTGTAGCTCATCCCCAGCTTTACTAGCCTTCTCAAAACTTCTCCCTTCCTGGGAATTTTGTGCTATTAGTGCGTTGGGCCTCTTGGGTGGTCTCCTTACGGCCTGGAACCCTCATAAGGTCATATGCCGTGCCTTCCAGACTTGTGCAGGCCTTCTGGTTCAGGCCTCCTTCCGTGGGCTTTCCTATCCCATTGTTGTCCTTAATGTATATGGCCCCTACAGAGACCGTGAAATCTTCTGGGAAAAGGCGCTCAATATTGGTTTTCTCAACTATCCGAATCTGGTTTTGGGAGGGGACCTAAACCTCACTCTACACTCTTCGAAGATTTGGGGTCAAAAGGCTTCTCCAGATCCCCTCACTTGCCATTTCTTATCCTTGTTTGAATCGGTGGATCTTGTGGACCTGGCTCCTCTGTTTGCTGGTCCAACGTGGTGTAATGGTTGTGTAGGAGTTGAGGGTATTAGTAAGAGATTAGACAGATTTCTGATATCAGCTTCCTTGATTCCTTCTCTGGGGATCCATAGGGTTTGGACTCAGTGTGCTGACATTTTTGACCACTACCCTATTGTCTTGGAATGGAACAAGCAGAGAGCATCCTATAACTATCCATTCAAGTTTAACCACTCGTGGCTCAATGACCCAGCTTTCACTGATTGGTTGACGAAGAGGTGGCCCCTCCTCCCCCAGGGTGACCATGTTTCTGGTCTTGACTCACTCCCCCACAAGCTCCATATCCTTAAAAATGAAGCCAAAATTTGGATCAAAGAAAAACAGGCATGGATTGATAATGATTACTACAAACTTGATCAAGCCATCACCTCTCTCCTCTCAGGATCGTCTAATGGTATCCTCTCCATAGAGGATTTGGCTCAATTAGCTCTCCTTAGGTCTAAAAGAAAACAGATTTTAAGCCATTATCTTCTAACTTGGCAATTGAAGATCAGAACAAAGTGGGCCCTTCAGGGAGATTCAAACACCAGATACTTCCACATGCTGGCTTCTGGTAGGCGGAATCAAAACACGATATGGTCTCTGTCAGATGAGGATGGTAACAAATATGAGGATGAGGCTGCTCTCAAAGATCTGGGTCTATCTCATTTTGTTAATATATTTAAGGATGATGGAGGTACCTATCTAATACAACAAATCAAGGTTGTTATGCTTTATCCTAGGATGATTCCAGAGGTGAATGCTCCTGATCTTACCTGCTCGGTATCTCTTGGGGAAATTGAGTCTACTCTGAAATCTTTCAAAAAAGATAGAAGCACAGGCCCGGATGGTTGGCCTATCAAGTTCTATCTGCACTTTTTTGAAGTCATGGGTCGTGAACTTCTGTCTGCTGTTGACTCTGCTAAAGTCTCTGGTTTTATCCCTTCTTCTCTGAACTCGACCTTCCTTGCTCTAATACCCAAAAGAGAAAATCCCAGGACCTTTGCTGAATTCCGGCCCATCTCTTTGTGCAATCTCCTGTACAAATTGATCTCTAAAGTCATTGCAGTCAGGATTAAACCCTTTCTGGACTTTGGTATCTCACAGGAGCAATTTGGGTTCGTTAAAAATCGTCAGATCGTCGAGCCTATTGGTATTGTTTAGGAAACTCTCCACTTTGTTAAAACCAAGAATCTCTGTGCTTTCATCCTCAAACTGGACTTGATTAAAGCCTTTGACCGTGTTAACTGGATCTTCATCCGTCTCATACTGATTCAAATAGGGGCTCCCCTCCAGATTGTAAATTGGATTCTTGGCTGCCTCTCTTCAGCTACCTTTGCTGTTTTGATCAATGGGACCCCCTCAAAGTTTTTCTCGGCTTCTCAGGGCATTCGTCAAGGATGCCCTCTATCTCCTTTGCTCTTCGTCCTGGTCATAGAAGGTCTTAGCCTATTAATCTCTGATGCTCGAAATCATGGACTTATACGAGGCATCTAGATTTCACCCTCTCTTGCTTTGACCCATCTTCTTTTCATGGATGATGTGATTCTTATGGGTACAGGTACTCTTTAGGAATGGGAAGCTTTTGATGTCATTCTTGAAACTTTCTGCAAAGCTTCTGGAATGTGTATTAGCCTGGAAAAGTCTTGTTTCCTTTATAATAATATTGAAGCCTCAAATTTTATGGATATTACCAGGATCCTCCTATATCAGATGTCATCGATTCTTACTAGTTTTAAGTATCTTGGTTTCTACATTAAACCCCTTGGTTACAGAACCAGTGATTGGAACTGGCTGGTTCAGAAATATGAAAAAAAGATCAGTCTTTGGACCCATAAGATGCTCTCTCTGGGTGGTTGACTGATACTTGTCCAGTCTGTGCTCTCTAGTATCCCGGTATACTGGCTGGGACTTGCTCCTATTCTGGCATCTATCCTGCACAAGCTTAGGAGCATCACCTTTGCTTTCTTATGGGGATCTACTGAAAATAAGTGTAGATTTCACTTGGCTTGCTGGTTGGATCTCTCTTGGCCAAAGAAATATGAGGGATGGGGGATAAAAAATATCCACTGGTTTAGTATTTCCCTGTGCCTCAAAAATTTCAAGAGGGTTCTCTTCAATGATGGTCTGTGGCATCGTGTCCTCTCTACTAAATACTTGAAGCAACTCTCTGTGGTATCATGGCTAAGAGGAAAAAACTTTAGTACTCATGGTGTCTCTTCTATTTGGAGGGGTTTTTTACAGTCTATCCCCTGGCTGGGTTTCCAACTTGCATGGAAGGTGGGAAATGGTGTTGATATTTGGATTGGTATAGACCCAGTTATTGGTGTCTCCTCCTCTTTTCTCCTCCCGGAGGATCTGAGATCCTATTTAGAAGACCTGGACATTAAAACTCTTGCTCAGGCTCACAATACTTTACCAGAATCTCAACAATACTGGTACACGGCCGAGGAGTTATATTTGGATGGAGAATGGAAAGAAGCATGGAACACTTATACGAGGAATCTGGTTCTCTGTGGTATTCGTCTTACTACACAACCCGATTCTCTTGTATGGGAATACAACAAAAAAGATGGTACAATCTCTGTTGATAAAGTATATGATTGCATTGTAAAATCTTTCTCTCCTGTTATGGGCAACCAGGTGCATAAAACAGTATGGTCAGGTACTCTTCCGCGCAAAATTGGATGCTTTATGTGGTTGGTAATAAGGAATAAAGTCCTTACCTGGGGTAATTTGCAAAAAAGGGGAAGGTCTGTCCCAGGTATATGTACTCTGTGCTTATCGAATGAGGAGATTGTCATACACTTATTCTCACATTGCATGGTTTGGAAGAGTGTTCTCGATCTCATTTGTGATCAGTATCAGCTGACTATACCTCCTCGTGCAGACACCATCGCTATTTTTATGGAAAACTGGGCTGCCACTCACCCACGACACTCAACTCTTTACTATATCCCACACCATATGATGTGGGAAATCTGGAAAGCTCGGAACCATGCAATTTTTGAAGGGAAAAAGAAGACTGTCCTCGGCTCAGTTGAACTCTTCTCAGCCTGTCATTAAGGCCTGTCACAAAAAAGTCAGACAGATTGGGCTTCCTCCTATATTGACTTTCCCATGTGGTTTTTTCGATGGTGCTTCTACCTCTACAACTACGGGTGTCGGATACAGTTTGTTCTTAAATGAGTCTCACCATCTGGAGTTCACACTCGGGGTTGGATATGGCTCCAATACAAAAGAAGAATTACTTGGCCTATGGGCTCTTCTGCTCTCTTCCCAGATGATGGGGATCCCCTTATCCCACATATTCGATGACTCACAAGTCATCATTAATTGGGCTAAGGGATCCACTGTACTCTCCCCTCCAGAACTTTTACACTGGTGCCGGGAATCACAAAAGATAATTTCTAGCTTTCAGGATCTCTCTTTCAGCCACATCTACCGTGAATACAATAGGATTGCAGACCGTCTCTCTAAAACTGCTCTCTCACTGTCTCCAGGATTTGGTTGTTTTTCTGAGTTTATGGATGACCATTTGGTCACATATGATACCTTTCAACTCATTTGAGTCATGCTATGGGGATATTATTCCTCAAATGGATTTTTGCATTGCTACTCATTGGGTGGCATCTTTTAGATTACTGATCCGATCCCCTTGGTTCACGGTAGATGGGTTACGATGAGATTGATCCCCTTCATGATGAGACAGATTACTGATGGGAATCTACACTCTATTGCATGCCTTTCCCCCTGGCTGCGACTGGATGTGATTTTCTCCTTATGAGCTGTATTCTCTCCGTGATGTAACCCTTTCAGGGACGGTGCTATTGATGCCCTTTGATTCCTAATAAAAATAACAAGAACAGGCTTTTTTCTTCCTGAAAAAAAAAACTTCAAAAATGCAAAGTAAGTTGTGACATACGGATGACGAAAATGAAAATGGGTTTGATGAAAATGCGTAGTCAAATATATAACTTAAAATATTGTAAAGTTTTTTCGTAAAAATACGAAGAAAATGGGTTAAAAACACAATTCAAATCCAAGCGTGTTCGATGAAAAGACAACTTTGAGAGATATAGGCAAATCTAAATCAACAACATTATTTTCGGGAGATTTAAGATATTTGTTTAACATATATTTGATAATTAATAAATCAATATAAATTTAGATTTGGATTTATAAAGTATTGAGAAGGATTAGATTTTAAGATGTAAATCTTTTAAATCATTGATTGCATGACATGTACACCATAAAATTTTGATCGTTCTTTTAATTGATAATTTAAATTTAAAATGTATCTATCTTAATTTATTTAAATTTTTTATTATATATAACATTATTTATGAATACAATAAATTCTTTTAATTTATTTAAATTTTTTATTATATATAACATTATTTATGATATACTAATTATGAATACAATAATTTTTTTTACATTTTCCAAAATAAATTTAAAATCTATAATGTATAAAATTTGAATTGATTTTTTTATGTTTTATTATATTTGTTAAGCGGTTCATCTATTTATATATTGGCCAACATATGGGTGTTATAATAGGTGTTTATATTATCTATTAAGGAAAAAAATGATTGTTTGGAACTTTGAAGTGATAAGTAGGGCATATTATAATCATGAAAATCTCATGGTTCCAACTTACTCTACATGTCACACGTTAAATCTTTAGGGAGAATTTATGTTTAGTGGATTTTTTTGCTTTGTTATGCAAAGAGTTGTATTCTATAATGCATTATGGGGAAGATATGTAATGTGGGTAAAACTAATGCCTTCATAACACTAAAGTAATACTAATCTAATTATAAGGGCATGCCCTAGCCAAATACCAAATTGATGTGTACGACCCCTTTGTTTATTAGACAAGGGAACCCATTTGGGCAACAATTTGATTGTTTAAGTCTATAAAGGTGTACACTAACCCCCTCCCCAAACCACAAGTTTGACCATGTTACCTCTTAAGAGGAAACACATGTTCTCAATTGTCAACCACAAATATGTGTAAAAACTAAAAATGAATATAACAAAGTGATGCTTCACTTGAGTCAACATTATAATTTATATAATAAGCTCAAAGGGGTTGGATCTACTAGTGGGAAATCCTGAGTTTTTAACCAGTGATCAAGATTCAATTCTTGTAATGACATTAGCGCCTTCAAGTTATCACGGGGCACCTAGATGCCCTTTAAGTTTCTTGGGGGCACTCGAAGGTAGTTGTCAAACATGGGAAGCTTGTGTTTCACTTCCCACACATATAAGTGGTTCAAAGCTCACCCTATTGTCATCCTTAATACTGGACACTAATTATTACAACCATAATTTTAGTCCATTGAACTATGCACCAACAATAAACAATTGGAAGTTTGATTACAGTAAGCTAAATTTGATTCCTTGTTGATGATGCTCTTACATGAAGTCATGTAAGTGGCATGTCATAATTCCTTGTTGATGATGCTCTTACATGAAGTCATGTAAGTGACATGTCATAATTCCTTGTTGATGATGTTCTTACATAAAGTCATGTAAGTGACATGTCCTAAGAGTGTAGTTCCATTACCTCTAACCTAATCCTAAAGTATATTAGATAAAAACCCACCCTTTTGTTGTTATTAAAACAAAACATGATTCCTTATGTCCATAATTTTAATCTCTTACAATAAACAAGTGGATTTTTTTACATTAACCTAGGCTCAATTCCCTGGTATTCTTACTTGGAAGTATTTAAAGTGATGTGTGAGATTAAAAAAAATGAGTATTATATTTTAAAAATACAATAATAAAAAATAAACTAAACCAATCTATTAAATACTAATAAAAAAAATCCTAAAATCTTACTTAAAATTAAATATATTATCTTTTTTATATGTTAAAATAATAGAAATAAAATAAATCAACCCAACTTTTTTTTCAATACTGAAAAAGCTATACTTATATTAAAAGCATATGTCCATATAGGTAGTTACATTCTTCCAATATGGTCTAGTATATGGAAACACCATATGATCCCAAATAAAAGATATCGATAGTCCACAAATAGCTCATATAGTCCATAGATTGGTCCCATGAGGAAACAACCAGCAAGAGATGGCCCATAAACGCAATACCATAAAGGATCGAAAGCAGTGAAACATCATATAATGAAATCTATTCTATATTATATGTACAAAAACTAATATATACTAAAAGAGAATCCTATATGGTCAAAATTTTAGTTCAACAAGATATTGAGACCATAACTCCATCCCATATTCAACTTGTTACAAAAAATATTGTTATCCCAATATTCAAGATATACCTGTACCAAAAGTATGTTAGAAAACAAAAAGACTATGAAAAGTTGTGTTCAAAAACATATTATTCCCTTGTATGAGCATGATCAAGAGCCTTCTTCATTGATGGATCTTTCATTCCATATGCTCAAAAAATTTTGAATCTTCGATGATGAAAAATCTTGTTGTGTCGAAAAGAATGAGTAGCTTTCCTCCATACTAATAGCACTCTTCGACAAGGCATCTGCTTCATCATTGAATTCTTTGTATATGTGTTCAAAACTGATTTTCTCAAAACCATTGACCATCCGGCTAATCATCATTAACTATCTATTTAGAGAAATAACCCGAAGCTTTCCACATCCATTAATCCATTCTATTACCACCTTAGAGTCTCCAGGGATTCTTAACTCTTTCAGACCCAGTTTATTTGCAAAAAAAAGAGAGAGTCCGCAACGTTATAACCTTAGATATGGTGTTTGTTCCGGGACCACAATTTAGTGCAATTATATATACTTTTGTATCATTAAGAAAAATAACCAAACCAACCCCCCATATGCATTTCCTAATTATGATGCCCCATCAGAAAATGCCTTGCATCAATTTGGCTGAAAAATTGGTGCTTTGTGTATTTTAGATCCATTTTTTCATTTGGTAACAAGAAGCTCACCAAATGATATTACTATTTTTTTGCAAATTTCCTTCACATAAGGTTTTTTGTCCTAAGAAATTGCACTATTTTTTTCCCTCCAAATTTCCCAGCAAACTATCACAAGTAGGTGAACTAAATCCTTGTTAAATATTTTCCATTTTATCATGCATGCAATTAGGGACTCTCCCTTCCAATCGTATAAAAATGAAAAAGATGGTTTTAAATGATTCCATATCAATTGACAGAAAACACATTTGGAAAATATGTGTACTCTAGATTCCATATCAAATTGACACAAGATACATACCCCCAATCCCTATATACCTCTCCTTAATAATTTATTCTAAGTTAAAATGCAATATTTAATAGCAAGCCAAAAAAAATGCATTTTAGAGGCACCTTACATTTCTAGACTTCATGAAGACAACTGATAGATTCCACCTTGTGACCAAACCACAAATCCTCATATGTTGTTTTTTATGTAATATTTCCAAAGCACATATTCTAGGTCCACGCTATCGAATCCACAATATTATTTAACAAAACCCCTCCTCTTTTTAATCCCACACAAAAACTATTCCATTCCATATTGCATTGATCATCTAAATGAATGTATGCATCTAACTTCCAATCTGTGCCATTAAATACATGTTGTGTATGTGAAGCAACCTGATCAAGTGTATGTATCCCCTTTAGGTGAAGAGCATTTTATAATTTATCAGAAAGATGGAAATCCAATGAAACATCCACAATAGAATCCATTCCTACCCTGATGGATTCCCTAATGCCTAGTATCCATGACAACCATTGGCCAACAATATTTACTGCTTGCAAGAGTCTATCCCAAATATTGGATATGCCCCTCGATGGTTTCTTTTTTAACCAAAACCATTGAATGATCCTGAAATTTTTGAAACACTTATCCATGATAATCTTGTGCCACAAATTTTCAGAGAATAGCACCCTCCATAGGCTCTTAGTTGTTAGTGACAAGGAAAATTTGAAAATAATTTTGATTCCCCATGTTGTAATCTCACAGATCACGTAGGGTTACCAATAATACACATATAAACATATAAACATAACAGATACAAGAGAAAAGAATAGAAAAGGAAGTAACAAATTATATTATAACATTACATGAGGATCCATACATATACAAAAACTGAACCAAGTTCTTATCTGGCTCAACAGCCTAATATATATGATTACAAACGGTTACAAGTAACTACCTGTCGGTTTAGTCAACTGACATGACTTTATGCAGCCGACCTAATCTCCAATTAGTCGGCTATTCGACTAGCTCCTCCAACATCCCCCCCAGGAACAAAATCTTTCTTCGTCCCGAAGAAACAGGGGAGGTACTCAACAATGCACTGTTTGAGGTAGTTACTTCTACTATGGTTTGTGTTCATGGACTGTGTAGTCGGATGGTTGGGCGTTTCTGCACACATACTTCCATAATGGCTTCTGCTGTAATAGCCAGTTGGTGCTGAAATTCTGTCCAATTTTGTAGTAGTTTTTGGATGTCGATAGTCAATGTTGTGATGCTTGACATAGTCGAGATTTTCTCCTAGATGGAAAGATATGTGATGCTTTCCATGTCGGGCCCCATGAATTAAGCCTTTTCTTCTACTGTATCCAATAGTCTCTTCATCTATGGGCAGATTGTGTCTAGCTTGTCAAGGCTTGGTAGTGCTTGTTGTACCCACTGGTGTGCTTGTTTTTCTAGTTTCTATAATTTGGTTGTTTCCAGTACAATCTAGTCTTGTATTGTAGTTCTCATTGATTCTTCAAGGCCTTGCCTCTTTTCTAGTACTTGTATCTGCTCATGAGTTTGGAGGGTCTGTTGAAATACTTTCCCATAGTAGGTGGGCCAATTATGGAGTACTTCTTCTGTAACAGTAGACTCTTCCAAGTGGTCTTGTAGTACCTTATGAGCTTTAGAGAACGTTGTATACTACTGCCTTAATAATCTGGATGTTTCTTCTTTTTTATCTTCTTTTGTATTTTGTAGGTGTGCTTGTAAGGTCGACACCACACTTTCAAATAGCTGATATGCTTTCTCCAGTGGCTTGTCGGTGTCGACCTCTATTGGTCCCAGTATTACTGTTTGGATTAGACTTCTGCAATTTGACAGAAATTTGATTTGCTCTTTCTTAGTGCTATCGAGCCGCTCTCGTCTAGTCTTGCTTCTTGTTGATGCTTTTGTGGTGAGGGTTTCTAAGAGTTGACCCAACTCTCCATCTCTCAATTTCATTGTGTCGACTGTAGTAGTCAATCCTAGTCGGCTGAGGTGGATCACTGTCGACCTTTGTTCTTTATGGTGTTCCTTTTTCTTTTTGTCTTGTGTCTATGTTGGTTTGTCTATTGTTCTACCTGTGGTTCTGCAAAGTGGTTGATTTTCAGGTGGCTAATTTCCCAGTTGCTTATCTTCATTGGGCTAAACTTCATTGGTTGGTGGAATTTCTGTTTGAACCTCTTGGGTGGAGCTTGTATCTCAGTGTGTATCTGGGGGAGTTGAAACAGGTGGTTCGGAGTTTGGCAAAGGTTCTGGATTGGGGAGTGGTGATGGAGATGGTGATTGGTTTGGTGTAATTGGTGTGGTTGGGATGTTTTCAGTCGACGGGGGATCTTCGACTTCTGGTGGTGAGTTGGCTAGATCATCAGAGAATAGGTTGTCGATCACTTGGTTGATTGCTAAAGTATCTTCCTGGTTCTTTCCTTCCAAGTCTTCTACTCGTTCATTGGCTGGTAAAGGATGGGAAATATCTAATGGGGTTAAGGATGAAGTGCGGCTTGCAACAATTTGAGACGTCTTGTCGGGGTTCCTTAAGAATATCGATTTAATAGTTCCCATAGTTCTTGGTTTCTGAGGTATTTGGTCGATTTGCTATCAGAGGGTTTGGCATGCTAAGCTAGACTCGGTTAACGGACATTTGGTGGCAATTTTCTGGACATAGGTAAATAATTTGGGGAGCTTTTCAAATAATGCCTGGAAGTCACCATCATGGTCGAACCGTTCTTTTAACATTTCGAGAATAGCATTTTTACATATATCTATAGGACTGATGGTGGATATCTATGGGATATCTTCTTGTGTGATCTAGGTGGGTGATGGGAGTGGATGGGTAGAAACTAAATCAACAATATTCTCATCGACTATAGGGTTTGTAGTTTTTACATTTTTCGGTCTTCCTTGTTTCGCTTCTACATCGAAAAACTGCTTAAATTATGTTTCAACTAATATTTTATTTGTTGTAGCATCTTCTATGATGTTGATAGTAGTAGCCAACATTTCTTCTTCTTCTTCTAATTTTGAAAGGATAAGTTTAAGCTTCCCCTTCCCTTTTCCTTGATTTACTTTATTTTTCCTTGAGGATGCTATTTCCTTTGCTATTTTCTTTAAGTTTTCTTTTGTCATAGTATACTCTGGGTTATCTGATTCAATATATTCTTCTATCTCTTCTCCTCCCTCTTGTTGATGAGTCAAGATGAGACTTTGTTCTATTAGTACAGGCACCTGATGTTCTATTGGTACACTTCCGATTTGGAGAGGTTGTGAAACACTCATCAGTTGGAGCTTGCTGGTATCCTCTGTCGGTATATCCTCTGACATGAAGGTATTGATATATAAATGGAGTTCATAATACTCCTCTTTTTCTTGGTCGGTCAAGGGTTCTTCAATCTGTTGATTCATCTCTATAGCCCTTGCTGGTATTGAAAACTTGGTATTGGATTGTCGAGCTAGCTCTTGGAAAATATCATCGACTTTTGGGTAATAGTCAAGAGGTTTTGCTTTTTCTTTCACCCCCTGCATGTAATAGACTGCAGTGTGGTCAAGCTCTAGTTGAGTCTGTGTTGTTTTTGGTAGACTTATTCAGATGTTTTGAGGAACCCTCCATCTAGTTGTCTAGACTTTTAGAGTTTGAAATCAATTTTCCAACAATACTTTGTCATTTTCCAGTTCTTTCAGCATTCCATTTTGTGAAAATGGTTTGAACCTCCACATGTGATATTTGCATGGTTCTTGGAACTGCTTATCTTTGACTAGACATAAGTGGTACATGGCTACCCAAATTATCAGTGATGGGAACCTAATAATTCCAGCCGACTCCTGGCATTTTTCACATATGGTCTTGAGAATATCGGAGACATACTGATCCCAGTAGTAAATTTTCCCTGTTTCTGCTATTGTGTTAACTGCTTCCAGCATATCTAGCTTCAGATCACTCACTCAGCCTGTACAGGTGAGTCTTGTCGCTATGATTTTGAACTATTTGCGGTGTCTGGGCTTGTATTTGACAGATCATTAGCCCTTTCGAGTTTTTCCTTGATGGTGTTCCTGTTAGTCATTCTACTAATCCTTCTTTTATGCTGATAGGAATAGATTCTTCGTTGTTGGAAAGTCTGGTAATCTTGTATATAACCTCGCCAAAAATGTCTACTGATTTGTCGAAGTAGAATTTTCCATTATGGTACCGGCTGATGATAAATTTTACAACAGTTTCTTTTGTTCCACCGAAACTTTCCATGAAAGGTGTATTCATGTAACTCATAATGGTACTGTGGCTTATTTTCTTTACTTATTGTGTCATTTGCTTGTCCACATAAGCCCATTCTTTGATTTCTGCTCAGATCTTTTCCCATGTAGTTTCATGTACCTTTGCATTCTTAACATTTCTCAATCTCCTTACAAGTGGGGTTTCGGCGGATTATAATTCTTTTGTTTTGGCAGCTGCGGCTCTGGTTTGCTTGGGGGCCATTTTGTCGATCTCTTGGTCGGCTTTCTTTACAGGGTTTCTACTCTCAAATTTATGAATACTTGGCTGCTCTATTTCTTCAAAACGTGGTAATGAATCTTTCTTTGGTGTGGTATTTATAGGTGGAGCAGATGGAGATTTTGTCAATGGGGGTATTAATGGTGGAAATGATGGTCCAGGACGGTCTATTGAGTTTGCATTTAATGCGTTCTGGTTTTGGCGCTCCTTCTGACCATAGTCATGAAGGTGTGATTTGATCTTTGGATTCGTCGGTTGATGTCGATCATGAGGGTGGTCGATAGTGGCATGTTGATAAAAGGGATGTTGATTGTCAAAATGCGGTCTACTATGTCTTTCGAATTTTCCTGTCATTTTGGTTTATGGGCGTTGGCTCTTTTTGTTGTTTTTGAGGTTTTTATATTTTTATAGGGTTTTATGAGTAATTATGGTCTCTTTTTTTTAGCTTAGTTTTGGTATCGTTTTAGTCAGGCACCATTAACAAGTTTTTGAAACATATGCCTTGTAACGTCCTTAGTCAGACTGATCCATTGGCATGAATTTCTTGGACAATGTAAGGTCCCATCCATTATGTGTGTAGCTTTTTGGGTTTTCCTTTCACTCAACTGTTATACAGCAAAGAAATATCTCCTACTGACAAATTTGTGTTTTTGATGTTTCGATCATGCCAGGCCTTCTGCTATTGTTTTTGAATTTCTTGATGTTGTAAAGCGAGCAATCGATGTTCTTCTAGTTTATCTAGTTGTATCAGTCGGTCCCTCCTGCCTTCTTCAACATCGATGTGTAAGATATCTGCTATGATAGGTGTTTGCTGTCGAAAATGTAGTGGAACGACTGCTTCTTGGCTTTAGACTAGTCGAAATGGCGTTTGGTCGGTCAAACATTTGTATGCTATCCTGTAAGCCCATAATACTACAGGGATTTTCTGATCCCAATCGTCCTTGTCAGTGTTGCAGAATTTTGTTAAACCTCTCATTAATGTATTGTTGAATGCATTTATTGCTCCATTCGACTAAGGATGATAAGTTGTACTGCATCGGTGGTCAATTTTGAACTGGTCTATCAGTGCTTTGATGGTTTTGTTAATGAAGTGTGACCCTTGGTCACTGATTAAGGTTAGTGGGAATCCAAATCTAGTAATTATATTTTCATAGATGAACTTAGCAGCTACCTCACTTGTTCAACAGGTTCTGCCTCCACCCATTTGGTTACATATTCTATTGCAGTTATGATGTACCTTGCACTTGTTCTTTTTGCTGGTATTGGAAAAGGTCCTATGAAATCGATGGCCCAAATTTCAAATGTCAGACTCGAGTTTACTGATATCAAGGGAATTTCTGTACTAGGCAGAGGTTGCCCCAGTCGTTGGCATCGGTCACATTGGCTAACAAAAATTTTGCAGTCCTTGTATAGTGTTGGCCACTATAGCCCCGACTGTTGGATTTTCTTGGTAGTTGTATTTGCTTGGAAATGTCCTCCTGCCGGTCCATAGTGTGCTTCATGCATGATATTATCTCTTTCGTGTTCTAACACACATCACTGGAGGATGTCATTCAAGCCCATTTTATATAAAAATCCGTTTATGAGGTTGTATGGTGCATCTTTCATGGCTAATATTTGTTTCTTTTTCATTATCATTTCTTCTAGTGCTTGACCATTTTCAAAGAATTGAGTTATTTCCTCCAATTCTGCTGGGATGGCTTCTATTCAGAATAAGTGTGCATCCAGTAGGTCATCTTCGACTCCTATTGGCTCCTCTACCGTGTTGATTCTTGACAAGTGGTTGGGTCTGACATTTAGTTTTCCTAGTCTAACAATGACTTTGAATTCAAATTCTTGGAATAGTAGTAGCCAGCGACAAATCCTTCCGTGGTGTAAAGGTTTGTTTACGAGGTATTTCAATGCTTGGTGGTCAATATAGAAGATAAAAGGGTTGGCGAGTAGGTAATGTCGGTACTTTTGTAGTGCAAAGACCATTCCTAATGCTTCCCTTCCTGTTGTCGAATAGTTTATTTCTGCCTTGTTTAGTTTTCTGCTACTATATACTATGGGATAGTCCATTCCATCGTCCCCTGGCTGTGTTAAGATCGCGCCTATTGCTAGGCCTAATGCCTCGATATGTACATGAAATTTGATCGACCAATTCAGGAATCTAAGGATAGGTGCCTCGACTAGTTTCCTTTTTAATGTATCAAATGATATATTACATTCCTCTGTCTAGTCGAACTCCTGATCTTCTCTTAATAGTTATTCCAATGGATAGGTCATATCTGAGTAGTATCTAATAAATTTTCTGTACTATACAGTGTTTCCCAGCAGTACCCTGACCTATTTTGGATTCACTGGTGGTTTCAAGTCGAGAATAATATTTATTTTTGCAAAGTCGACCTTGATGCCTTCTTTGCATATAATGTGCCCTAGTAGTATTCCTATAGGAGTTAGGAAGATACATTTCCTTATGTTGAGGGACAATTGGATTTGTCGGCATTGTTCTAGCATAAGCCTTATCCATTTGCAATGATCTTTCAATATGGAGTAGATCATCCAATTGTCGAAATATACTGCCATTCTTTTGTAGATATATTCTTGAAATGTTTTGGCAACAATTCTCGAAAATACTGCAGGTACATTTTTTAGACCAAAAGGCATAACTTTGTAGGTGAATGAGCCAAATTTACATACGAATGTAGTCTTTTTCTGATCTTCTATGGCTATTGGTACTTGGTTATATCCTGAGAATCCATCTGTAAATGAGTAGCATTCATGTCCTGCAACTTCATCTAAGATTTCATCTGTGTATGGCATTGGGAATGGGTTTGTTAGAGTGACTTTGTTTAGTTCTTTGAAATCGACACAAATCCTTAGTTTTGTCGGGTTGATTTTCTTTAGTTGAACAACCATCAGGCTTACACATTCCAACTGGTCGATAGGGTAGATAATTCGTACTGCGAGCATATTATCGATCTCCTTGTTGACTATCTCTTTGTATTTATGAGCTAATTTGTACGGCATTTTCTTTTCGGATCGGGCATCGGGCTTGATGTCGATCTTCATTTCACCCATTTCATGGGCTAGCCCTTTGATATCTTTATAATCTCAAGCAAAGACATCCTGGAATTATTTCAATAGGTTTACTATTTCATTCGTTTGCTCTTCGCTCCAATAATCACCAATTTTTGCCATTTTTGGTCGTTCATCATTTGATATGTCAAACTCTTTAATTTTAAGTTTGGCATCCAACCATTCTGGTGCTTTGGCTTCGTTGATTGGTTGAATCCCTTCTTTGAACTGTGAGAATGTAGCAGGGAAGTCTGGCGGTCATTCGATCAGTGTCTTCTTTGTCGATCAACTTTAAGTATTGTTTGAATTGGTTTTGTTGTTTCTGAGTGATAAGATTTCCATCGAAATCTTTTTCCTTTCGTATTTTCATTTTCCATTTGCAGTCTTGTCAACTATGGTATTATTCTAGATTGTATGTTATTTCATGGTATTGTCGGCCAATCATGGTTTGGTATCATACTGTTGTTACTAGTTGGTTCTATGAATGCTTTTATCTGCTTTGCAGTTTCGACTAGCTTTTCATTTTGTGGTATAAAACTGAAATCCTTAATAAAGTTCTCTCTAAAACTGAAGTCCAATTTTAAAACTAGAGATTTTTTTTCCTGGTTATTATGCTATGAAAAACCTCTTGTGCCACACCCACCACATTATGAATTTGTCGATTCTCCAAGAAGAAAAATTGCTTTGTTGAGATGTATTTGGATAGTATTGGCTTAATCCTAGAAGAAATTATCTTAGATATGAGTTTGTATACCAAATTACATAAATATATGGGTCTGAACTCACCAAAATACTATGGTCACTTGACCTTTGGGATTAATGCAATATATGTAGTGTTCAAACCATCATACACCTGTCCAAGTATTCTTGACTTCTCCACTGTAGCCAATAAATATTGTCCCATGATATCTAATAATTCAATGAATATTTCTACAGGAGAACCATCTGGTCCTGGGCTCTTAGACTTAGAGAAACCCTTGAGAATCGATTCGGTATCAACAATAGTTCCTGGATTATTTTTCAAAAATCTCTCATTTTCATTGAAAATCGAGAAAGTTTCTGAATAATATCCATTTGATCAACAATAGATGCATTACCTGGATAAAAAAATAAGTTGTGAAAATGTTGGTCACAATTTAAATATCACCTTGTGTTCTAACAATGTTATCATCTGATTTTTTAATCTCCCATATATAGTTCTAAACTCTTTGATCATTACCATACCGTTAAAAAAAAATTGTATTTAAGTTCCCCTAAGATAACAAATGGCCCTTCTCTTCAATCTCCATCTCCCTTCTTCCATAGTCAGAAGATGCATCTTTCTGAATTCAAGAATCATTTAATGTTGTAAGATATCATCTAGATAGTTTCCATGAAAAAAAGATACCACTAATATGACTGAGCTCACCATTAATTCCATTCAACTCCTCCTACATATCATATCTCCTCTTTTCTCCTATTTTATAACATAACACTTCAAACCTTTAAATTTCCTTACCATTCTATTCATTGTCGGTTCATTCTTTAATATTTGCTTGGTTCTTACTTTAGTTATCAGAAAAGGTGTTTCCAACCTATTGGCCTTTGAAGATTACTTACTTGTGATTAAATGGATGAACATGGAGCGTAAGGTGAGGAATTTTATGTTGCAATTGTTGGGGGAAGAGATAGGTGGTATTGTTTCCATTTTTTTTGCTATTAGTTTTCATCATATATACAAGGAAAGGAACCACTCAACTGATAATTTGTCAAAGGAAGGGATGTAACTAGTGCAAGATGGTTGGGAAATTATGGTAGATGATGGTGGTATTGTAGTAGAACACTTGCACCCACCATTCTACTAATATGGCCATTTTTTGTTTTCTTATCACATTTAAGTATTTTTATGTTGATGGATTTTAAATATATGGTGATACCACATCTCAATTTGTGTTTATATGTTTAAGTGGGATATTTGTTGAGAAGGTTTCTATTTGGATGTACAATATATCTTTTATATTCTCTAATATGATGATTATGATTCATTTAAATATCGTTGACCATATGAAGTTTATTTTGTAATTATGTTGAAAAGTTCTAAAATTTAAAAGCATACTTTGTCCTTCACTGGTTTTATGATCGTTGAAAGGCATCTAACATGTGTAATTTAGTACTTTTTAATAAAATTCTTAATGTTTTCCATAGTGTATATGAGTATTACATAAAATTTAAATAACCTAAATTGGTAACACTAATTCACACCTTAGTTAGCCTTATATTACTATTACTAATACCTAGTAACTTGGCATATTGATACCAAAGTATATTAATTCAATTTCCTTATAAAGAGCATGAAATCACTTTCACAATCTTTTATGGCATAGTTAAACTAAAGTGACCTGCCATAACAACTAATAGAGAAGAGAATAACTTCCTGGACCTATCATTGTTGATCATCCTCATGGAGGTCATGTGTGGAGTTTTTCTCTCAAGCACTTTGCTCGATTGAGGGGGCTTTTTTCTACCCTGGATTTTTCTAGGGATGATGACTGCAGTGCTTCAAGAACAATTATTTTTTCTCGTGGAGCTCATATGCCCTTCATTCCACCCTCTTGAGGTTCTCCATTGATTGGGGTTTGGTACTGCCCCTTAGAACCAGTATTTGTGTGGTTTATTCGCTGACTTTCTATAGGCTTATATATGTTTATTTTGATGGAACAAAGCATAACATCTTTCTGGATTCTCATAGGGAGTTTTTTTATATGATTGGTTATATGAAGTATGAAATTGTAGTTGTTAGTATTCTCTCTTGGTGATGAGGGAGATCTTTTGAGTTACACCTTCTTTTGATGTAAGGATTTTCAGCCTCGGTAAAAGTGTTTTTTCATATTATTTAATATAAGGAAACTACGATTGTTTTTCTGAGGAAAAAAGCAGAGAAGATATTAATAGGTAAGTTTACATACAAGATTAAATGGGTTATGGATGAAACTCTTATCGATCTATTACAAATTTATTGAGATATTTTAAGAAAGATTAAACTAATTTAGATTAATCTAATGGATTAGCTAATTTGTTGATCGAGAATAGGTAGTGGCATAACCATGGGATTAAGGTTGTAAGGTAATTATTTCCTTGGCATGAGAATTGGGATGAGAATTATTTGGGATTTAATGACTATTCATTGGATCTTTAAAAAATCAAAGTCACTGAATCTTTTCAAAAATCAAAGATTTCCATTGTCTTATACACCTTCATTAGTGCAAGCAACTATTTGACTAGTTTTTAATCCACCTCTAGTTTATTATCTTAATATCCATTCCTAAGGCATAGTTTAATCATTTTAATAGAAACTACAACGTAAACTTCAATTTAATTCTTAGTAGTCACACCATTAACTTTACCAAGTGCATATAATATTTGGCTTTCTTTACTACCGAGAACACCATCAACTCATTATTATATCTTCAAGAATTCTCACTACAATAAGTTTATGAAACCGACGTTTCAGGTAGACACTCCACCCATCTTTAGGGAATCATACACGAAGCTTCTTAAGATTGGAAAGACTTGGGATGAATATATAATATTAAGGAAGGAGAACCATCAGAAATTAATAGTAAAATAATGTAATGAGTGCAAGAGATTTGAGAATATTACTTTTTTCTACCTTATCAAAATTCAATTGAATACAATTACTATGATGAGAACTCCATTTGAATACAGAATTTAGTCTGTCCTTATTGATAAAAGCATATAATATGATAGTGGGTAATATGTTCTAAATTAGTCAAATTATAAAGGAAAGTAACAACTTTGTGATGGAGTTAAAAGCATAAAAAGGATTAGTCGAAAAAGATGCAAAGATAAAGTTGTGACATAAGGATACAAAGAAAATGAAAATGCTTAGTCATAAAGATACGAGGAAAATGGGTTTTAATACAAAATGAAAGCCACACTAAAGTAGTGAGAATTATACTCTTGATGAAAGTCACACTAAGGAAGTGAGAATTATACTTTTGAAGAGCATTAGAGTGACAAGCAGCGAATGACTAATCATTTCTAAAGGTCTTTGCTAGTACAACATATGACTAATAAAATAATATTTGAATATTTGACTTGTGGGATTACTTTTTGTGCGAGTGAATGTAACTATTTAGGCAATTAGTTGGGAACTTGATCTAATTAACCAACCCAATATAAGAATATTTTACTTACATGGTTACTTTAATTGTAAGGTTTATGTCTTCATCAAACATCATTGCATATGTTAAACATTACTAAGAGATCCTTCTATGGTACAAGGTACAATGTAACGTCCTCGACCCTCCGACTGGCAAAGAGGATGCTACTAACACCAAACAAAATGGGCAAACATCCCCATGAACATGAATAGGGATAAATGTTGAAAGTAAAAAGCTTAACATAATACATACTAAGACACATAAAACATGCAAGGATACATCGTTGCTCAACATTCAGCGGAAGCAAACATATACATTTCAACATTCAACATGTTCATCATAATTCATGAAACAGTAGATATAATTGCAGAGATGAAACAGTCAGAAGTGCTTATCTTTTGATGAAGAACTCGCCCCGCAACCAGCTATGTCGCTACAACGTTCCACCCAACCATAGGCCAGCGTGCTCATCAATCTCTCAGCAACACTGCCACCCCCGAGCTAGGCATGATTCCTCAAGGAATAAGGATCAATGTAGGCTTACACATAGCCAAGGTACACAAAACAACCAAACCCACACATAGTAGGGTTTACCAGGTCGTCAAGGATCTAGGAAAGGCTAAATGCTAAGCTGGTGGCCTCAACACCAGTCTTCTCAAGCATACCCAGCCTCTAATCCCACTCTCAATAGTCTGAAGACCAACCCCTGCATACTGCAGCCAAATAACCCATTCACAGCTCTGTGAAGAAGGCAAAGACAACCGGGTGACAATCCCAACCAATAGGTGAAACACAGTTCAGATCCACAAGACAACTCAGGGTTTTTCTTGGCCCTAGCGTGGCCAAAACAACTCAACAGCAACCCAAAACCAGGGTACATAAACAACCCAAACTCACAATGAGAACTATGGAAACCTTACACAATCCATAGTTGGGGAAGAAGCAGAACTCCCATCATAGACATGGGAAAACTCAGCCAACCGATGTGGCATTCAATAGCCAACCAACATCCATGAGCCCACAGCACACACAATCCCCAATGTAATGGCTGAAGAACTTACACAGGCAGAAAAGGGGAAAGAACAACTCTCAGCTTGTGCGCAAAGGGGAAACGACACAGTACAAAAATGGAAGAAGGAGACACACACACAGTCCAAAATGGAAGAAGAAATCGGACTCTCAACAGCATCCAAAAATCATGGGAAGAATGACAGCAACCCAAATCGCAGGTTAAACCAACAGCAATCCCAAATCGTGGATGAAAACCATGGATATTTCACATACACAGCAGAAATCATACCCTTGAGGCTGCTCTTCCAGCTCGCTGCATGCACAAAAACCAAAGGAGAGCCTCGACCGGTGCATGAGGAAAAATGATGGGAAAAGTGTGTGTGAGGAAAATAGAACGTCTCCCTGTGTGAGGATGGAATTCCCCAGACCATAATCGTGAAAGTGAAGACTAGGCCAACCGCCTACGTGAGGGAAACGATGGCTTCTGCCACTGGGTATGCGTACCATCAGAGCTGATAGTAGCCTGCCATACTGACGCCCCCATGCCCAAGTTTCCTCAAGCAGTAACTTCCCTCAACTAATGCCTGCCCCCAAATGACTTGGTGGCTGAAAGAGACAAGAAGGTGGTTGACACATGGATTTCCCCCCCATGACTCAAGGTTCATCATTCCCCCCCCCTTATCCTTTGGAATCATGCCCTTTTCATTTCAATGTTGCACTGTCGTAGCTGGCTATAGGTTTAGTTTAATTGATGTGCGTATTTACATGATGCCAAACTATAATGTGTCAGATAACACAATATACCATCGACAAATATCCCTATTGCCAAAACATACACAACCAAATCGATGGTGGGCCTTTTTCCTTTAGCTCCTCACCACGATTAATTACAATATATACATCATGTATCTTTTAATGCAAACGGGGTCAAAACTGGGGTGTTACATTCCCCTCCCCCTTGGAATAACACCGTCCTCGGTGTTCCAATACATAGGAATACATATACAATCGCACATCCAAAATTTCAAAATTTTGGAGATCTGTCCCATGTTCAATTATTTACTTTGAACGTTCAGGACCAAGCCCCTTGGCTTCCATGAAATTTTCCTGCCGGTTCTCAGCTTTCAGCTTATCTCGAAGTCTAGGAACTTTGCAGCTATTGCCCTTTTTATGTTCCCTCATTGGGCAGTCTTGGCGTAAATGATGTCCTCCGTATCCCCAACATTTCATTGGCTGCTTCATCTTTTCCTGCTCAATTTATTTTGAGTCTTCATGCCTGGACCGTTTCTTATCAGTTCGCTTGGACGAATGTCCCATCACTGATCCACCTTCCTTTCCTTTGCCGATTGCTCCCATAAGTCTTTTCACCTCCCTTTGCAAACCAATAGAGTCTTGCAAAATCTGGTGGTTCATTTCATTCTACCTTTTCTGTATCTTGAGCATTTATCCAAGATTCTCTTGGGTCCTGGAAATCATTTGAAGGAGACTTCCAGCCAATTCTAGCAACTTTTTATCTGCTGCCATGATCAATGTGCACCACCGGGTTTCACTTTTCTCACCTGTGAAATGCACCATTGAAATTCTGTCAGACCAAGCATAATATAGACATTAAAATCAGTCAGTCAATTACCCAATTGGCATGACAGTCCAAGTCTCATCAAGGAGACTTTCATATTTTTCATGCCTTCCCAACAGGCACACGAACTCATTCATGTCCATTCTTGGGCAGGGAATTAACTATTCCAGCATTCACAATTTACTTTAAGCAAATACACACATTCCATTTCTAGTCATACATGCATTCAACAATATTTTGTTTTCACAATGCACATATATATATAATTAAAAGGGCAAGAGAGAGCAGCAAGAGTTTTCCCCCTCTTCGTTCTGTTCCATCCTGGAACCCACACCATCATTGTGGCTTTTCATGCTCTCAGCCTCTTTCACTTCACTGTGAATGCTGGACCAATCCCTCTTGGTCATGACACTTAGTGTCTTTGATATATTCCAGACCTATAAACCATGGAGTCTCTCCACATGGTTTGTCTCGGCTACTAGGAACCCCACAGTATTACTAGCACCTTTTCATTGCCGCTCATTCCAATCTTTCCAAGACAGTCACATGTCCACATGCACCCCTAGGATGCTTTCATAGTCCTCGCTCCCAGTGATACCTATATCCAAACATTGAATAGATTCACATGTTTATTTTATTCTCATCGGTTTTGTCTCTAGAACAAGAGCTTAAAACATCATAACCAAATCATATACACATGTATATTCATAAGCAAAATAATCCAATACTTATCTGTATTGTGTGTTTCCTCGTTGGTCCACAGGATCCTGCTTCGCTTTGCAAGCCTTGGGATCGCCTATGTACTTGGATGTTAGGTTAGCACGTAGGATGCTCCACAACATCAAATAATTCATGTCCAGCCAGTACACCCTCGTGTCGATTGGGCTTGGAGCTTTACCACGACCATTTCTAGGTCCAGGATCTACTATGGATTCCCAGGCATATAACAGCGCAACATACACTTATACCAACATACACTTATATCAACAATAATACATACACTTATATCAACAATACACTTATACCAACATGCACTTATATCAACAATAACCCTTACCCCGCAACCCCTCACAACAACCATTTGCCTTTTCTCTTTAGGGTGCAACACCCAACTGCATCTATTTAGCCTATCAACACAACCAATATAAGCAAACTCATCAATGTTATTGCTCTAAAACTGTAATCATATTTCATATCATTCACTATCAAGCATTGAGACACCAGGAATGCGTCCACTCCCTAGGGTGTAGTCAATATTGAAAACCCTTTCATGACTCAACATTGGAAAAGTGTGCACCCTTTCCCGGTGTGTGCCATGTAGGCCCTATTCATACTCAAGCAATCGGTCATAATGGAAATAAAATAAAAACATGTTCTGCATATGGAATTTTAATAATTCAACATTCATATTCTTAGCAAGGGTGACAAAACACTTATCCATTTGTCGATGCAGTATTCCTTCATTAAGGAGGAATGGGGCTCCCTTCTCTGAGTTGACAGTCCCTCGGTTAGCCATCCCAACTCCTTTTTACATTTCATATCCACACATGTCTTACCGACATAATCTATACCATCTCACTTATGTTGCTTACCAAACATGTAGTGCAGATGAGACATTTCCAAAATGTCCAATGGAGTTTCACCCAAAACCCATTTCCAAGATAAGGGAAAACCTTCCCATGAAGTTTGGCTCCTGCAGGCCATCACACATGATCTTCCTACAGTGTGTACCCTTGGCACATTCATCAAATATCCAAACAGTCAATCATTATCTGATAATACAATCCAAATTGATTGTTCCATAACCAAGCAATGACATTAGTAATCAAATTCAATAGGAATTTGCAATTCTGTCTACTATAGAAATTAGTTTGCTTGGCAATGAGGTGATCCTCAATTGTGGGTCTCTTGTAAGCAGCACCACTATGCCCATTATAGTTTTATGCTTACTAGCATAACATGAATACCCACTTACAATGCGTCCTCCTGACACAATCTTATGCAAGCCAACAATGATTAGTAGTTGTCAGCAATTCCTTAAATCCGAAATTCACAACTCAAATTTAACAACCCATTATGCATACCAACTATTTTCACAGCCATGAGACTCTTCTCATAAGGTTTGGCTCTTTCACATGGTAGATTCCGTCATTTGTCATGGTCTTACTCTCATTGCCATGCTCTAAATAATCTACCTGAAACCTGAGCTTCAATCAACCAAACACTTGATAAGTCTGGATGCATATAACCTTTTCATTGCTGCAACCATCACTGAAGCATTTTTAGAATTTATAAAATTCAAATACTTCCAGCTGTTAATCACATCAGTATTACCAAAACTCATTTACTTCACGCAATCATCATCATACTAACATTTGCAAGGTATAGTCACATCATTCATGAAATTAAATGAAATGTTTAGATACTCCTTACTTCACAAGCGTATCATTTGTACCACCTTGCTCTTCCATAGAGCATTTCCGGCAGCCAATTGATCATGACTATTCTCTTTATGCACTTACAATCCTACATTCATAACAACCTTTGAAATGGTTCCTGAATTGTCATCAATTCATCATTTCAGCCATTAGTTATCCATAATATCACATGCACTCATCTCAATGCATTCATGCAATGCATCACAACATTTGCACCTATACTTATGCAATCAGTCACTCACACCCTTCATATGCACCCATTCAATGCATGACTACAAGATTCATAAAATCTTTTTAATGTGTATCCATTCAATGCTACCTTCCATTGATTCAGGAATACTATGCATTCAACACACCATGCATGGCCTAACCATGACTACTTCATATAGGATGCATTACTATAATTAAGATCATCAGTACTTGCTTTCCTTGGGCTACTAAGCTCAATCAATATATACAGGCATGACACCTTTCTATAGGAACGTAGTATAACATTCAAATATCCACATGGTATGAGGTCTCTTACCTTTACCACTCCTTGGAATTTATCATAATTAACCCATTACTTGCATGGATCCTACTTAAACCTTCGACATTACCCGTGTAGTCGGTATCTTGTAGAGGATTGCAGAATTTGCTCACCAACTTTTGATTATGGACTAGTTGCCTTATCCCTTCCTCCAGAGGGTTGCTAGTCACATTTGTTAGCATCAACAACATATTCAACCAGGTCCATGTTGTCGTTGGTTTTTCCACTAATGCCAACACCAATGCAATAACTATCATTAGTGGTTCATTATAAATGTATAATCCTCAATATCCTATGTATGCAAAGCATATCCTCATGCATTTCATGCATAAAACTTAGGAAATGTAATTATAATCAGCAAGATAGGGTTTAAGGAAACTTCCCTTTTCAATTCCCACATCCTTGCATGGAACTCCTCTTCCACACAAAAACTGGTTGACTTCATAGTCTTGCTACATCTAGGCATGCAATTTCCAAATTTGTCCATTTGACAGCAGCAGCCGTCATTAGCACTTTTCTGCTCCATACTCAGATTCTGGTGACTTTCCCTTGTTCCCTACTGGATAATCTTTCCAACGCCTATCCACATGCTTCATTCTGACCTCGGGTGTGAAAACTACACCACTTCTAAGAATGAAGGTTTCCACCAATTTTAGGCAAAACACACAACTGTATTTTGGTCTGGAATGTGAACTTTAGCCACCTAGGATTTTTCTTCTCCTTTTCAGCCCTGAAGCTGCTGAAAGACTACTGAGAATTTCACTGAAGACCCCTGAAATCTCTGAAAAAATCCCACTTGAAACCCCAAAACTTTCCTTCATCAAATCGGGCCCTTTTCCAATAATTTTTCTGACACCTAACATTCCGCTGTATCAGACCTTCAGTCCTCTAGACTTCCGGACTTCATCAATGATGCCAAAGGATATCCCTCGGTGGTAAAGTAGCTAACGTATTCCACCATTTTGGATCCCCATCCGTATAAGCTTCTGAATCCATTATCAGCGCTGCAAAAGCCATCATCGACGATCCAATCAACTAAATTTTTCCAATGTTTCAGGCCGATCCTCCTCTGGCTTCCGACATATCGGCGGACTGATCCTCTAATTTTCTCTGACGTTTCGGCGGTCCAATCCTCTAAAGTTTTCCGACGTTTTCTGTACTTAGAAAATTTTTTGGAAATTTTCTTCTTCCTTTCCTCGTCGCATCGGCTGCTCGATCGTCTGAATTTTTTTCTGACGCTTCCAGCTCTTCAGAAAAACTTCTTCCTTCATCCGCCACCGCATCGATAGATGTTCAATCCACTAACTTCAACCGATGGCCGACGACGCCAGGACTTAGAGAAATTTTCAAAATTTTCCCTTTAGTCTCTCTTTTTGCCGCTTGATCGGCTCGATTCTCTTCTTTTGTCGGCAAAATAGTTCCATCAGTAGCCGCAACGGCGGCCCACCATCCTCGATCTTCTTTCGATCGGTGACCAAATCTACTGAGGCATAACCTGATCGGCATTGGTAGTCTCTTCTCATCGAAAGGCTAGTGCTCTAGGCTTCCGAAATGGCGTCGCACGAACCACTAACTTCCACCGATCCAAACAGCTAACCGTCGCCCATCACCGCTGGCCTCAACACTTAGACAATTTTTGAAAATTTCTCTCTTCTTCTTTTCTAAACTTCATCGGCTCAACCATCCTTTATCCTCCTTTGATCTATTTCTTATCCGTCGGCGAACACTTCCTCTATCCTTCGCCGGTCAAACAACTGTTTGCTGCCGCCGCCTGGAGCTACTGTTTACTAACACCCCGGCATCGGCAACTGGAAGGACTAGTGCATCGGTGAGATAGTTGACTAAGCAGCCATAATGGTGGCTCGTCAACTTCGATCCTTTTTCGATCGGCGAACTAATCCACTAGCATTTCTTGATGTTTTCTTCGCTTAGGAAATTTTCTACGAATTTTCCCTTTTTGCCTTCCACTGCGTCGGCTGTCAAAGAAACTATCCGTCGAGCGGATAGTCCATTACTCAGCCGCAATGGCAGACACATCATCAGCTACATCTTGTCAATGTTCATCGGTGATGAATACTGCTAACATGCTTCGATGGCTGACAAAGTCAATACTTCAAAAAATTCAGAACTTTTGTGCCCTCGGCGGTCGAAGGATCTACTCGTCAGAGTCATAATGGTCTAGCCATCCGCAACGACAACTCTCAATCGGCTAAGAGTCAGTGATCCATTTTTCTAGGTGTTCCGATGTGCCGATGGCCAAAACACTTAGAATATTTTCTGCAATTTTTTTCTTCCAACTGTCCTCCGTCGGGTGTGCTTCCACCTAGCTCTCTATTGCATTGGAAGTCCTTCCCACTAAGTGTTCCGATGAACCGACAGTTCAAACACTTAGACAAATTTTTGTGGAAGTTTTCTGTCATAACTTCTGATCTCTGCTAGGCAGAAAGAAATCCTGCCTCTGTTACTGCATCTTTCATGGCCCATTCAGGCCCATGCTGCAACATGAGCTCTCATACCACTCTGTAACATCCCTGACCCTTCGATCGACGAAGAGGATGCTACTAACACCAAACAAAACGGGAAAACAACCCCATGAACATGAACATGGATAAATGCTGAAAGTAAAAAGCTTAACATAATACATACTAAGATGCATAAAACATGCGAGGATACATTGTTGCTCAACATTCAGCGGAAGAAAACATATACATTTCAACATTCAACATGTTCATCATAATTCATGAAACAATAGATATAATTGCAGAGATGAAACAGTTAGGAGTGCTTATATTTTGATGAAGAACTCGCCCCGCAACCAGCTACATCACTACAACGTTCCACCTAACCATAGGCCAACATGCTCATCAATCTCTCAGCAACACTGCCACCCCCGAGCTGGGCATGATTCCTCAAGGAATAAGGGTCAATGCAGGCTTACACATAGCCAAGGTACGCAAAACATCAAAACCCACACACAATAGGGTTTACCAGGTCGTCAAGGAGCTAGGAAAGGCTAAATGCTAAGCTGGTGGCCTCAACACCAGTCTTCTCAAGCATACCCAGCCTCTAATCCCACTCTCAATAGTCCGAAGACCAACCATTGCATACTACAGCCAAATAACCCATTCACGGCTTTGTGAAGAAGGCAAAGACAACCGGGTGACAATCCCAACCAACAGGTGAAACACAGTTCAGATCCACAAGACAGCTCAGGGTTGTTCTTGGCCCTAGCCTGGCCAAAACAACTCAACAACAACCCAAAACTAGGGTACATCAACAACCCAAACTCACAATGAGAACTATGGCAACCTTACACAGTCCGCAGTTGGGGAGAACTCCCAGCATAGACATGGGAAAACTCAGCCAACAGATGTGGTATTCAATAGCCAACCAACATCCACGAGCCCACAGCACACACAATCCCCAATGTAATGGCTGAAGAACTTACACAAGCAGAAAAGGGGAAAGAACAACTCTCAGCCTATGCGCAAAGGGGAAAAGACACAGTCCAAAAATGGAAGAAGGAGACACACACAATTCCGAAATGGAAGAAGAAATCAGACTCTCAACAGCATCCAAAAATCATGGGAAGAACGACAGCAACCCAAATCGCAGGTTAAACCAACAGCAAGCCCGAATCGTGGATGAAAACCACGACTATTTCACATACACAGCAGAAATCGTACCCTTGAGGCCGCTCTTCTAGCTCGCTGCGTGCACAAAACCCAAAGGAGAGCCCCGACCGGTGCGTGAGGAAAAATGATGGGAAAACTGTGTGTGAGGAAAACATAACGTCTCCCTGTGTGAGGATGGAATTCCCCAGACCACAATCGTGAAGGTGAAGACCAGGCCAACCACCTGCATGAGGGAAATGATGGCTTCTGCCGCTGGGTATGCATACCGTCAGAGCTGACAGTAGCTTGCCATACTGATGCCCCCCATGCCCATGTTTCCTCAAGAAGTAACTGCCCTCAACTAACGCCTGCCCCCAAACAACTTGGTTGCTGAAAGAGACAAGAAGGTGGTTGACACATGGATTTCCCCCCCATGACTCAATGTTCATCATTCCCCCCCCCCCTTATCCTTTGGAATCATGCCCTTTTCATTTTAACGTTGCACCATCGTAGCTGGCTGTAGGTTTAGTTTAATTGATGTGCGTATTTACATGATGCCAAACTATAATGTGCCGAATAGCACGATATACCATCGGCAACTATCCCTATTGCCGAAACATACACAACCAAATCGATGGTGGGGCTTTTGCCTTTAGCTCCTCACCATGATTATTTACAATATATACATCATGTATCTTTTAATGCAAACGGGGTCAAAACCGGGGTCAAAACCGGGGTGTTACGTACAAGTAATGGTATACCATAAGTAATGACCTCCAACTTAATATGTATATTGCAAATGCAAATTTTTCCAATCATAGGATGAGAGTGAGTTGTCATTATGGTCTAAGATTGGTTTGGGTTGATGTGTAGTGTCTTGGACAAGCAAGAAGTGGCATGCGATATCATTTTTTAGCATAGAGGCACAACATATGACATTCATGAATGCAACTCAAGCTTCATAGAGTCACCATGATTAGTACTTGAGAGCATGAATGAGATACATAATCATCCATTGTACTTCATTGCAACAATGAAAGTGTCCTAGAATCAAATGCAGCATGTAAGGCCTAACATGTCAAGGTACATTATAATTACAAACAAAGAGAATTAGAATTGAGGTATTGTACATAGAGGAGCTTAAACATCTAGCATAATTTCCAAACAATTAGGAAAGGAGAAGTTAATCCATTAAGTAAGGACAAGCTTGAGAAATTCATAATAATGCTTGAGTTATAGTAATTGAGATCTTAACCATTAAGTTTGAAAGGGAAGAGGGTTTGGAAAACTTTGTAGCCAAGGAAGTTGATGCACTCAACCCACTTTATTTTATATTTTATTGTTTTTGTTTACTAGGCCATCTATTTGTATATATTGGCCTATATATGGGTGTGTAATAGATGTGTATTATCTCATTAGGAAAAAATCTTGTTTAGAACCTTGAAGTGATAGTAAGGGCATACTAGAACCATGAAAATCTCATGGTTCTAAGTGACTCTACATATCACTTCAAATCTCTAGGTAGAATTTATAGCGAGTGGATATTTTTTCCTTGATTATGCATAGAGTTGCATTCTACAATGCATTATGGGGAAGATATATCATGTGGGTAAAACTAATGCCTTCATAACCATAAAATAATAAGAATAATCTAATATAAGGGAATGAACTAGAAAAAAAACAAATTGATGCATAAGACCCTTTTGTTTATTAAACAAGTGACCCCTTTGGGAAACAATTTGATTTTTAAAGTTTACAAAGGCACACACTATCATCCCCCCCACCCAACCACAAATTTGACCATGTTACCTCCTAAGAGGAAACACATGTTCTCGATTGTCAACCACAAATATGTGTAAAAACTAAAAATAATGAGAACAAAGTGATGGATCACTTGAGTCAACATTATAAACTTATAAAATAATCTCAACAAGATTGGATCTACCAGTGGGGGATGTTGAGTTTTTAACCAATGATCAAGGTTTAATTCTTGCAATGATGTTAGGGCCTTCAAGTTATTATGGGGCACTTAGATGCCCCTTAAGTTGCTTGGGAACACCCAAAAGTAGTGGTCGAACATGACAAGATTGCATCCCCCCCCTCTCTCTCTCACACACACACATAAGTGGTTCAAATCCCACCCAAATGCCATCCTTATAACCAAACACTCACAGTTTCAACCATCATTTTATTCTGGTGATTTATGCACCAACAATAAACAAATGGAAATTTCTTACTCTAGCCTAAGTTTGATTCCTTGTTGATGATGGTCTTACATATTTTTTTAGAGTCATGAGAATGACATATCCTAGGAGTGTAGTTTCATTAACTCTAACCCAATCATAAAGGATACAAGTAGATTAGATAAAAACCCATTATTTTTTCATGGTTAAGACAACACACTAACCCTTGTCTACAATTTTAGTCTAACATTAACCCAAGTTCAATTCCATGTTGATCATATGTTTACTTGGAAGCCCCTAAAGTGACAACCATAACTGTTCCAATTCCAATATATACAAATAAATACTTTAAAAAACAAATACGTATTATATTTTAAAATAATAATAATAATAATAATATAAAGCAACCTAACCTATTAAATACTAATAAAAATTAAATCCTCAAATTTAATTTTAAATAAAATATATTATCTTTAAAATAATAAAACAAGTTAATCTAAATCCATCTTAACTTTGTATGAATTAAGATTATGATAAATCTAAATTAATAAATAATATATTTTTAAATAATTAATAAATAAATAGAATAAACATACTTAAAATAGAATATTTCATCTTTAAAATAATAAATAAAACGAGATGATTTGAATAAAAAATTTAGTATTTTTAAATAATTAATAAATAAATAGAATAAACATACTTAAAATAGAATATTTCATCTTTAAAATAATAAATAAAACGAGATGATTTGAATAAAAAATTTAGTTTGTTGCCATTTGAATAGTGGTTTTAGTCTAAAGGGATTTGCTTCCTACACCTTTCTACTTTTTTAGACTCCAGTATTAATATTAGGGTGATTAGTTATCCCCATTTTCATCGTTAGAATTATATTTTTATAGATTCCTTTACAATTTAATATCTATATTCTAATTTTTTTCTTAAAAAAATTCAAAGATACATGATGCTAAACAATGAATATTGTTTAAAGCCAATCTTCCATGATTACTTAATTTGGCATCTATCTTTTTGATTGACACTTAGCTATTGATATTGATTTCTTGGTTTATATCTCATGAGTTGTTTAGAACCATTCCACTTATAGTCTTTCCACTAAGCCATTAGGAAACAAGTCATATGTTATCACATTGCGGAACCTTTCTAAGGATAACCGTTTTTTAACCAATAAGAATTTTTTTTTCCTTTAATATCACCCACATTGCCCATTCCTACCTTACAAAAATAGCTTTCTTACAGAGTTTTTTAGCTTAAAATCAAGGGGACTAAAAACATATTTTTCCCTTTAAAAAGAACGAAGGTAGACAATCAAATGCAATGGTCATTAAACGAAAGTAAATTGTACATCGAATATTTCCATCCTATTAAATGTTGTGTGGTGTATTCGTGGGCCTTCCAAATGCTTTATGTCATAAAGGTGACTTAAATTTGCACCTTGGTTGGAGTGAACAACAAAGTTAGAAATTGATATTTGACTAACACTTTTTCTCTAATGAAACTCCTCAGAAGATATAGTTACACAAGAGAACCTTTTAGTTTTCATTCCCTTTCAAATATTTGATAACCCATTTCACACATTGGGCATGTGTTAGGTGTGTACCCAATCATCCCTAAGACACAATAATATTCCAGATAGAAACAAAGTTTCAAATCACTTTATGTAAACCTTTATTTCCTTGTAGTATAGCCTATACAACATCACGTGGGATCTTTTCTATTTATCGATATGTTGTATGAGAAGGAACCCAACATGATGAATAATAAACATTGGTAGCAATAAGATCTTTGCACTAAATTTGAGCTATATCTACCAAGGGTATAGGACAAGAAATTCATTTGTATACCTTTTTAGTTATGCATTGGAGTGATACTTTTCATTCGGTCTTCTATGAGTCCTAGAAAGAAAAAGGAGTCCATAGGAACTTGAATACCTAAGCAAACTTTGTTAGGACCAACCCCAACTAGTAACCCAATCTAGAATGGCCTCTTGGGCCAAACAATGACATTACGTATTAGATGGTTAAAACTTAGAATCCAAGGGCTCATTAAATACATGAACATATACTAAGGCGTTCTCCACTAATTTATTGTCCTCAATAATGGTAAGAAATGAGTCGTAAAAAATGACTATTGACCATTTGGTAGCACTCAACCCAGGTAGGGGGATACCCTTTATTAAGCCTTACAAAGTTTAATGACAAATAAGGTAATTTAGAGCTTATGTGGACATCAAATAAAGTGTTAGAGTTGAGGGGAAACCTTTCCTTACCAACCTAAGTAGGAAAACTCCATTGAACTTGGTTTTATTAATAAACTAGCACATTGGTGCATTCACAAATAAGGTCTCCACAACCCTAACAAAAAATTACCAAAGTCAAGAACTTACAACATGGCCATGATCAATGATCATTTCTACTAGTCCTGATATTTTTCAAAGTCCAATTTAACAAATAGTTACTTCAACCCAAGGTAATAGTCCCATTACATAGCATCCCAGAGAAAAATTACATTGTCAATAATAAACCACCCTCAAATGAAACTCATTTTCTTGAACCTGGTCGTATAAGGAAAAGCATATTGAAGCATTAAGGCCATTGTCATGACTAATATCATGTATGATACATTGAAAATATTATATGGTTGCCAATGAGTGATTAATTCAATGTCTCCTAGCTCAAGAATAAATTTGAAAAGGCCTTTGATAATGGACTCACTTTGAGAAAGTCTGAAATGTCAGTTTGATTTCAAAAAATTTAGAAAGGGTTTCCGCATGTTATCTTATTCATTCTCCTATGAACATGGATTTCACAATTTATTCCTTTGATAATGATAACCCAAATATATTTCGTCCAAGAAACTTCATGGTATAATTTTGGTAGGTTAGGCCCAACACATTATCAAGTGCATTTGAAAAAAATCACATGGGAAATTAGGCCGTAAGGATTTTCCATCAACCATCACCATCAAAGCCTCCATCAACTTTGATAGGGTTCAACTTTTGATAATAGCTTCTTTTCCTCTTGCAAGAATTTTTTAGGGACAAGATCAATGCATCATACATACCTTCAAGTTGGAATATTGTATGATAGTGGGTAACAAAATCCCACTAATTTTTCTCTAGATTGATAACCATATTCGAATATGTCTTAAGGGAATTAATATTCACATGGATTTATTTAATTGAAAAATATGCCTTGAAAAAGCCCTTTGTAGCGCAAAAATTGATTTTAGCTACTGCAACCAAGAACAAATTCCCCCCTTTTGGCTTGCTCAATGTCATCCACTTTCAAAAAATGGTGTATCTTGTAAACTCGACATTAGAGTATATCTTTATAATGAACCTACTAGAGAAGGCATGAGACCTCCTCAAACTTATCTTTGATCACTTTTTAGTGGGATTTTCACACAACTGCAACTTCTTGGCCAAATCCTCATAAACATTTTGTGACACAAACTATGACATCTTTCAATTAATTTATCCACCCATCAACAAATTGAGGTTGAGGAAACAAGTTCCAAATATATGATAGATATTGAGGGTACAATATGTTGAACATGTATAAGAATATATGAAATCTTGTTAAGTCCACACCCAAGGAGATATTAAAAATATTGTGTCAATGTTAAGAAAGAGTAGCCCCCCGCATAAGTTTCATTTACTACCCACCTGCTTAATTGAGAAAGAAAGTACTCTCGGGGATGAAACTTTTTTTCTTGGGCCTAATAATCGAACAAAGGACAAATTGAACCCTTACGGTTGATGCCTTGGATAAGATCTTGTACAACACATTGAGAAGTATGATTGGTCATCAATTGGTAATAAATATAGGGTCTCCTACCCAAGGGTAAATTTGATAAAACCTTTGTTAAAGATGACCACGAAGGATTTCTTGTTGAGCACTTCTTGGTAGAATTTAGAATGACATAGTGCGAATTGGATTCAAAAATTCACATGAGAAATTAGGAAGCCCTGAGAATTTTTAATTAGACATCGCCATCAAGACTTATGTTAACACCAAGAGGGTCAAGATCAAGATTATTTTTGTCTCTAGGGAAACATTTCGTGGGACAATATCAATGCACGTTTGAATGGGAAACTTCTCTACATCAAACATACACTAATATTGGAATATTGTATGGTAGTGGGTAACAAAATCTTGCTCAATTTCCTCTACAATGGTAGCCCTGCCCAAAATCTCCTTGAGGAACAAATCTTCTTAGGGCCAATGCCTCAGAAAAATCCTTTATAGGGCAATCATTGGTTTGAGCCAAATCAATTGAGAAAGAATTTGGGCTCATTTTCCTTGTCTGATGTCATTCACTTTTAGAAAATGGTGTTTTTCACAACTCAAGCTTGGAGCATGACATCATAGGGACTAATTTGCAATAGAATTAGAGTATTCTGTTGATTGATAAATTTCTTTGTCTAAAAGGCACTAATCAATGTTACATTATCAAATGGCATGTCTTATATCTCTATTGTTTTTCACAACTAGATATTCTAAAATATTATGTCACAATTAAATTTAAGAATATTATTATGTGATTATTGATAACCTTTTAACATTAGAGATAAGAAGGAGATCATTTTTAAGACTTGTCTAAGTCACAAGTGAGATCGAGAATGACTAGGAATGATCATTAGGTGACATATATTCCAAATTGACATGTAAGCATATATATTTCAAAATTTAAATCACTTGGACTAATGTGTGTGCCTACCAAATCCTTATATACAATCTTAATTTAAACTTAATAATATATCTTGTTTTCCTCAAAAAGAAAGAATTGGTATTTAACCTATGCACATTTTAACTTAGTTTAACTATATTTTCATATAATTAAAATTTTGGAGAGGTAAACCATAATCCAACATTATCATTGGTTGTATATATAACCAAAAGGAAGATGGCTTAAGCATAAAGAAAGTAATGCATATAAAGATAAACAATCATTTTCATTTAAACTTGGCATGTTGTTCCTTAACCAAGAAGACCAAAATAATGGTTACAAAGAAGAGGGTGGATAGAAAGATTTTACAACACAAACTAAGGTTAATTGAAATGAATTTGACAAGTAGAGGAATAAGAAAGAAGATGAAAGCATAAGATCCTAGGATCAAGGGAGTAGGGTATTTTTCATTTTTGGATGTGGTAAGATTAATCACTTAGCCAAAGATGCTTAGCAGTGAAAAGGAAAAATTCCAAGGAACATGACTTTCTTAGTGACTAGGATAAATCGATTGCCCATTATAATATTTGAGATTGGGTTGGCCACTATAATAATCAGGATGGGAACCAACTAGAATAGAATTGTGGATAATGTGCTCTTTAATTGATTACTAAAGAAATATTATCTCAATAAGTCAAATTATAAAGGAAAGTAACAACTTTATCATGGAGTTAAAAGCATAAAAAGGCTTAGTCAAATATGTAACTATAATATAACTAGACAAATGTAAAGATAAAGTTGAAAAATGTAAAGATAAAGTTGTGACATAAAGATACGAAGATAATAAAAATGGTTATGATGAAAATGCTTAGTCATTAAGATGGGAGGAAAATGGGTTTTAATACAAAATGAAAGTCACACTAAATTAGTGAGAATTATACTCTTGAAGAAAGTCACACTAAGGAAGTGAGAATCATACTCTTCAAGAGCATTAGAGTGACAAGCAACCAATGAATAATCATTTAGAAAGCAACATAATATATCATCTTTAAACATAAATAAACATAATATATCATCTTTAAAATAAACATAATATATATCATAAATTAAGATAAATATAATTTTTTTAATTTTTTAATTTTAAATAATTAATAAAGAGGTAGAATAAACATAATATATCATCTTTAAAATAATAAATAAAACGAGATGATTTGAATAAAAAAATTAGTATGTCCTTATCTGGTTGCCATTTGAATAGTGGATTTAGTCTAAAGGGATTTGCTTCCTACATCTTTCTACTTTTTTTTAGTATCTCCAATATTAATATTAGGGTGATTAGTTATCCCCATTTTCATCGTTTTAATTATATTTTTATAGATTCCTTTCCAATTTAATATCTATATACAAATTTTTTTCTTGAAAAAAAATTCAAAGATACATGATGCCAAACGGCCAGTCTTCCATGATTACTTAATTTGGCATCTAGCCTTTGATTGACACTTAGCCATTGATATTAAGTTTATGTCTCATGAGTTTAGAACCATTCCACTTATAGTCTTTCCACTAAGCCATTAGGATAATTATGCCTCTGTTTAGGAAACAAGTCATATGTTATCACATTGTGGAACCTTTCAAGGATAAACTTTTTTGAACCAATGAGCCAATTTTTTGCCTTTAATGTCACCTACATTGCCCGACAATGGGAGCTTCTACAATAAAGATTCCTACCTCACAAAATAGCTTTCTTGAAGAGTATTTTAGCTTAAAATCAAGGGGATTGAAACATATTTTTCCCTTAAAAAGAACCAAGGTAGACCATCAAATGCAATGGTCATTAAACGAAAGTAAAGTGTACATAGAATATTTCCACCATAATAAGTGTTGTGTGTTGGATTCCTAGGCCTTCCAAATGCTTTATGTCACAAAGGTGACTTGAATTTGCACTTTGGTTGCAATCAACAACAAAGTTAGAAATTGATATTTGACTAACACTTTTTCCTCAATGGAACTCCTCAGAAGATATAGTTACACAAGAGAACCTTTTAGTTTTCATTTCCTTTCAAATCTTTGATAACCCATTTCACACATTGGGCATGTGTTAGATGTGTCTACCCAATAATCCTTAAGACTCGGTAAAATTCCAGATAGAAACAAAGCTTCCAATCATTTTATTTAAACCTTTATTTCCTTGTAGTATAGCCTATACAACATCACATGGGATCTTTTCTATTTATCGATATGTTGTATGAGAAGGAACCCAACATGATGAATAATAAACATCGGTAGCAATAAGATCTTTGCACTAAATTTGAGCTATATCTACCAAGGGTATAGGATAAGAAATTCATTTGTATACCTTTTTAGTTATACATTGGAGTGATACTTTTCATTGGGTCTTCTATGAGTCCTAGAAAGAAAAAGGAGTCCATAGGAACTTGAATACCTAAGCAAACTTTGTTAGGACCAACCCCAACTAGTAAGCCAATCTAGAATGGCCTCTTGGGCGAAACAATGACATTATGTATTAGATGGTTAAAAATTAGAATCCAAGGGCTCATTAAATACATGAACATATACTAAGGCGTTCTCCACTAATTTCTTGTCCTCAATAATGGTAAGAAATGAGTCATAAAAAATGAATATTGACCATTTGGTAGCACTCAACCCAGGTAGGGGGATACCCTTTATTAAGCCTTACAAAGTTTAATGAAAAATAAGGTAATTTAGAGCTTATGTGGACATCAAATAAAGTGTTAGAGTTGAGGGGAAACCTTTCCTTACCAACCTAAGTAGGAAAACTCCATTGAACTTGGTTTTATTAATAAACTAGCACATTGGTGCATTCTCATTGGTGCACATTGGTACTCTAATTTTTTTGGAGTATAGCTTCATAAGGAGCCTACTAGAGAAGGCATGAGACCTCCTCAAACTTATATTTGAACACTTTTTAGTGGGATTTTCACACAATTTCAACTTCTTGGCAAAATCCTCAAAAACATTTTGTGACACAAACTATGACATCTTTCAATTAATTTATCCACCCATCAACAAATTGAGGTTGAGGCAACAAGTTCAAAATATATGATAGATATCGAGGGTACAATATTTTGAACATGTATAAGAGTTTACGAAATCTTGTTAAGTCCACACCCAAGGAGATATTAAAAATAGTGTGTCAATGTTAAGAAAGAGTAGCCCCCCACATAAGTTTCATTTACTACCCACCTACTTGATTGAGAAATAAAGTACTCTCAAGAATGAAACTTCTTTTCTTGGGCCTAATAATTGAGCGGAGGATATATTGAACCCTTAAGGTCGATGCCTTGGACAAGATCTTGTACAACACATTGAGAATTATGATTGGTCATCAATTGGTAATAAATCAAGGGTCTCCTGTCCAAGGGTAAATTTGATAAAAGCTTTGTTAATGATGACCATGAAGGATTTATTCTTGAGTACTTCTTGGTAGAATTTAGAATGACATAGTGTGAATTGGCTTCAAAAATTCACATGAGAAATCAAGAAGCCCTACGAATTTTTAATTAGTCATCGCCATCAAGACTTACGTTAACACCAAGAGGGTAAAAATCAAGATTGTTTTTGTCTCTAGGGAAATATTTCGTGGGACAATATCAATGCACGTTTGAATGCGAAACTTCTTTGCATCAAGCATACACTAATATTGGAATATTGTATGATAGTGGGTAACAAACTCTTGCTCAATTTCCTCTACAATGGTAGACTTTCCCAAAATCACCTTGAGGAACTAATCTTCTTAGGGGTTTCTTTAATGGCCAATGCCTCGAAAAAATCCTTTATAGGGCAATCATTGGTTTGAGCCAAATCAATTGAGAAAGAATTTGGGCTCATTTTCCTCGTCTAATGTCATTCACTTTTAGAAAATGGTGTTTCTCACAACTCAAGCTTGGAGCACGACATCATAGGGACTAATTTGCAATAGTATTAGAGTATTGTGTTGATTGATAGATTTCTTTGTCTAAAAGACACTAATCAATGTTACTTTATCAAATGATATTTTTTATACCTTTATTGTTTTTCATAACTACATATTCTAAAATATTAGGTCGCAATTAAATTTAAGAATATTATTATGTGATTATTGATAACCTCTTAACATTAGAGATAAGAAGAAGATCATTTTTAAGACTTGATTAAGTCACAAGTGATATGGAGAATGACTAAGCATGATCATTAGGTGACCTATATGTCAAATTGACATGTAAGCATATATATTTCAAAATTTAAATCAATTGGACTAATGTGTGTGCCTACCAAATCCTTATATACAATCTTAAATCAAACTTAATAGCATATCTTGTTTACCTTAGAAAGAAAGAATTGGTATTTAACCTATGCACATTTTAACTTAGTTTAACTATATTTTTATATAACTAAAATTTTGGAGAGTTAAACCATAATCCTACATTATCATGGTTTTATATATAACCAAAAGAATGGTTTTATATATAACCAAAAGCATAAAGTAAATATTGCATATAAAGATAAACCACCATTTTCATTTTAAGCTTAGCATAATTGTCATTAGCCAAGAAGACCAAAATAATGGTTACAATGAAGAGAGTGAAGAGAAGGATTTTTACAATGGTTAATTGAAATGAATTTGACAATAAGAAGAATAAGAGAGGGAAGATGAAAGCATGAGATCCTAAGATCAAGGGAGTAGGGAATTTTTCATTTTTGGATGTGGTAAGATTAATCACTTAGCCAAAGATACTTAACAGTGAAAAGGAAAAATTACAGGGATTCTTGATTAAGGAGTCCAAGGAACATGACTTTCTTAGTGACTAGGATAAATCAATTGGCCATTATAATATAATTTGAGAATGGGTTGGCCACTATATGGGCTCCAACTAGAATAGAATTGTGGATAATGTGATGACTAAAGAAATATGTTCTCAATGAGTCAAATTATAAAGGAAAGTAACAACTTTATGATGGAGTTAAAAGCATAAGAAGGCTTTATCAAATATATAACTTGAAAAATGTAAAAATAAAGTTGTGACAAGTATATGAAGAAAATGAAAATGGTTATGGTGAAAACGCTTAGTCATAAAGATACGATGAAAATTGATTAATACAAAATGAAAATGCATTAATACAAAATGAAAGTCACAAACAAAATGAGGATTATACTTTTGAAGTAGTGAGAATTATATTCTTGAAGAAAGTCACACTAAGGAAGTGACTTTTGAAGAGGATTATACTTTTGAAGAGCATTAGAGTGACAAGCAACCAATGACTAATCGTTTCGAAAGGCCTTTTCTAGTACAACATGTGTGCACATACCAAACATAGAGGTTAGAGAATTATACTCTTGAAGAAAGTCACACTAAGGAAGTGAGAATTATACTTTTGAAAAGCATTAGAGTGACAAGCAACCAATGACCAATGAAAAACTTGATGACATTTTTTGTCACACATATGACAAAGACCACCAATATTGGGTAAACATGAGAATGTTTTTGATAAATGTTGTTTAACGGTTTAGTTAAATTTTGACTCGATGTATATGTTCAATTATATTTACTAAGTTGTATTATTTTATGTTAATATATTTATTGAAATTGTTATTTATAAATGTAAATAATTATTAAGTGAAATAAGTATAAAAAACTAAATAATAAAAATAATATTTTTATTTTTATTTATAAATATAATAAAAAAATATTATTTGTTGGCTTAATTTTTCTCCTTGTTTTGACTCGAGGTTCAACAACAACACAATACCAATAAATCACTTAAAGACATCGGCTCGACAAAGCAAGCTCAGACGCCAACATCCGCGAGGCAAGCGTAGTCTCACCCGAGATATCTTACTGTGTAACTGCCAGAACCATGTTTCCGCAATTGGCGAGGGATTATAGTCCCTTGGCGCGTGGCCAAGGCGCTCGACAGAGATGGAGGTATGGAGTCTTTTACTACGCGACAGAGGTGCAACTGTGTGCCACAACCGACACACGACGCAACCTTGTCCTTAACCAGTTAACAACTGGTGCAACTGTGTGGCGCAAATGATTCCTTACTTATAATGAACAGTGTGTGACTTATATTTTAACTTAGCAGATTAACCATGAGATCATACATAACATGTCGACAATGCTTTAAACACATTCATTTATTTACTAATTGGTAATATTGCGACATACATTCAAACACTAACCATCAACATTACAAGATAAGCAATTACTCAACATTCACATAAGCATTCAATCACTCAACAAAGGAAATAACGTGGAAAATCATCTGGGAAAAACCACTAAGGTGCTCTTCATCTGGCATGAGAAATATAGGTAGCACTTTGCAGTCTGCAACTTACAAACTGCTATTAAGATATGTTTTTTTCTCAACTCTTTATTGCTCTCATGCTCTATGGTTTATTGCTTCTATATACTCCTAATGATCCGTACACAGCCTCGATAGACTCTTTTACTCTATTGTCTGCACACTTAGCTACAAATTACTCCTAAAAAATGGTCTGCGCACTTAACTGCAAATCCGTTGCTCAACAACCCCCTCTACTATCAGATTCCTCTTTGATTTTTTTCAATCCTTCTACTCTTACCAACTCTTAATGAAGCTAACCCTTATACAGAGTGGGTTCCTCGTACTTATAGTGTTTACAAGACCGTGTAGGGTCAACTAAGTACAACTCAATTATTACAGACACAAGTAGCTACAAAATATATTACATTACATTAATGTCAACCCATACCTAGCCGCAAAAGTCCTTCATTACATTAACCATCGCCATAACTAGCCGCGAAAACGTCTTTCAGCCTGTCTGTATAGGTTATAACTAGCCGCAAAACTATCCTTTAGCCTTTTGTTGGTTTGTCCTTCTGCAGTCTTTCTTGACTTGCATCTGTTTAGCTTTAACTCTTCTACCTGCCTCTTCAATGGACTCGGATCTTCCTTTCCTCTTTGCATCAATCATTGTCGTAGCTTCCTATGCTCTTCCCTTGCGCTTCTTACTTTACCTATTTTTCCTTCGTCGCGCATCCTCTTTTCATCTTGCACTTGCACGTCGGATTCTTCCTTGTGCACTTTTCCTAGCCCAACATGCCCCCAACACTCACATGTGGCTCGTCTCGAGCCACTAAGAAAAAATGATTCCTCAGCAAAATTTAGGGTTCTACAAAACTCAAGCCTCTGGCTCAGGCTGTGCCATAGGACCAACCTTGTCTTGAAACTCCTGCAAAATTTGTTGCACCTAGGCAACATCCATGCTGACCTCCTCAACTTGCTTAGCCAACTATTCCACACGGTCAAAGCTGACATGTTTCGACGGTCCTACTTCTAATGACTGCGTGATGTGTTGAAGCTTCTGCCATACATGTTAAATAAGCCATGTCACTCGCTCTGCTTCTGATTGATTTTCTGTCATCTCATCATTCCTTTTCTACTTTTGGTCGCAGATATTTTTCACTTCCCATTGTAGTTGCTTCAGTTCTACGACCCTTGTGCTCCTTTCCTTGATTGGCAGCTTCTTCATGTTTTCCTTTACTGCGGTGATTTTCAAATCAGCTTGTTGCACATCTTCCTTTATCTTCTCCACACTCTCATTCTCTAGAAGCGATTCCCACATCACGAAAATGGATTCCACTTCATCAGTGCAGAGTTTTTCTCCTTGTCTTATCCTCTCGGCAACCTCAGACGTTGTTTTGTTGCGCTCTTCAAGCACCTCAGGAGGTGTGCTTGGTATCTGTCGTACTTTTTCCCCAATGGAACTCCTCGGAAGATATAGTTGCATGGGAGAACCTTTTAGTTTTCATTCCCTTTCCAATATTTCACAACCCATTTCACAGATTAGGCATGTGTTGGGCGTGTCTACTCAATCATCCTTAAGACACAGTAATATTCTAGATAGAAACAAACCTTCCAATCACTTTATGTAAAACTTTATTTCCTTTTTGTAAAGCCTACACAGCATCACGTGTGATATTTTCTATTTATTGATATGTTGTATGAGAAGGAACCCAAAATGATGAATAAACGTCGGTAGCAATAAGATCTTTGCATTAAATTTGAGCCATATCTACCAAGGGTATAGGACAATAAATTAATTTGTCTAACTTTTCAGTTATACATTGGAGTGATACTTTTCATTGAGTCTTCTATGAGGCCTAGAAAACAAAAGGAGCCCATTTGAACTTGAATACCTAACCAAACTTTGTTAGGACCAACCCCAACTAGTAATCCAATCTAGAATGGCCTCTTGGGCCAAACACTGACATTAGGTATTAGATGGTTAAAACTTAGAATCCAAGGGCTCATTAAATACATGAACATATACTAGGGATTTCTCCACCAATTCCTTGCCCTCAATAATGGTAAGAAACGAGTCATAAAAAATGACTATTGACCATTTGGTAGCACTTAACCTAGGTAGGGGGATACCCTTTATTAATCCTTACAAATTTTGATGATAAATTAGGTAATTTAGAGATTATGTGGACATCAAATAAAGTGTTAAAGGTAAGTGGAAACCTTTCCTTACCAACCTAAGTAGGAAAACTCCATTGAATTTGGCTTGATTAATAAACTAGCACATTGGTGCATTCATAAAAAAGGTCTCCACAACCCTAACAAATAATTACCAAAGTTAAGAACTTACAAAATGGCCATGATGAATGATTATTTATACTAGTCCTAAGATTTCTCAAAGTCTAATTAACCAAATAATTCCTTCAACCCAAGATAATAGGCCCATTCCATGGCATCCTAGAGCACAATTACATTTTAATTAATAAAACACCCTCAACTGAAACTCATTTTCTTGAGCCTGATCATATAATGGAAAACATCATTTGAAGCATTAAGGCCATTTTCATGACTAAGAACATGTTTGATACATCGAAAATATTCTATTGTTTCCAATGAGTGATTAATTCAATGTCTCCTAGCTTAGGGATAAATTTGAAAAGGCCTTTGTTAACGGACTCACTTTGAGGAAGTCTAAAATATCAGTTTGATTTCAAAAAAATTAGAAAGGATTTCCGCATGTTATCTTATTCATTCACTTATGAACATGGATTCTATGATTTCTTCCTTTGATAATGATAACCCCAATATATTTCATCCAAGAAGCTTCTTTGTATAATTTTAGTACGTTATATCCAACACATTATCAAGTGCATTTGAAAAATCACATGGGAAATTAGGTCCTAAGGATTTTCCATCAACCATCACCATCAAAGATTCCATCAACTTTGATAGGAGTCAACTTTTGATAATAGCTTCTTTTTCCTCTTGCAAGAATTTTTTTAGGGACAAGATCAATGCATCATACATACCTTCAAGGTGGAATATTGTATGATAGAGGGTAACAAAATCCCACTAAATTTTCTCTAGATTGATAATAGCATATTGTATGATAGTGGGTAATATGTTCTAAATTAGTCAAATTATAAAGGAAAGTAACAACTTTGTGATGGAGTTAAAAGCATAAAAAGGATTAGTCAAAAAGATGCAAAGATAAAGTTGTGACATAAGGATACAAAGAAAATGAAAATGCTTAGATGAAAATGCTTAGTCATAAAGATGCGAGGAAAATGGGTTTTAATACAAAATGAAAGTCATACTGAAGTAGTGAGAATTATACTCTTGACGAAAGTCACACTAAGGAAGTGAGAATTATACTTTTGAAGAGCATTAGAGTGACGAGCAGCCAATAACTAATCATTTCGAAAGGTCTTTGCTAGTACAACATATGACTAATAAAATAATATTTGAATATTTGACTTGTGGGGTTACTTTCTACGCGAGTGAATGCAACTATTTAGGCAATTGGTTGGGAACTTGATCTAATTAACCAATCCAATATAAGAATATTTTACTTACATGGTTAATTTAATTATAAGGTTTATGTCTTCATCAAAGATCATTGCATATGTTAAACATTACTAAGAAATCCTTCTATGGTACAAGGTACAAGTAATGGTGTACCATAAGTAATGACTTCCAACTTAATATGTATATTGCAAATGAAAATTTCTCCCATCATAGGATGAGAGGGAGTTGTCATTATGGTCTAAGATTGGTTTGGGTTGATGTGTAGTGTCTTGGACAAGCAAGAAGTGGCATGCAATATAATTTTTTAGCATAGATGTACAACATATGACATTCATGAATGCAACTCAAGATTTATAGAGTCACCATGATTAGTACTTGAGAGCATGAATGGCATACATAATCACCCATTTTACTTCATTGCAACAATGAAAGTGTCTTAGAATCGAATGCATCATGTAAGGCCTAACATGTTGAGGCACGTTATAATTACAAAGAAAGAGAATGAGAATCGAGGTATTGTACACAGAGGAGCCCAAACAATTAGCATCATTTCCAAACAATTAGGCAAGGAGAAGTTAATCCATTAGGTAAGGACAAGCTTGAGAAATTCATAATAATGCTTGAGTTATAGTAATTGAGATCTTAACCATTAAGTTTGAAAGGGAAGAGGGTTTGGAAAACTTTGTAGCCAAGGAAGTTGATGCACTCAACCCACTTTATTTTATGTTTTATTGTTTTTGTTTATTGGGCCATCTATTTGTATATATTGGCCTATATATGGGTGTGTAATAGGTATGTATTATCCATTGGGAAAAAATCTTGTTTGGAACCTTGAAGTGATAGTAAGGGCATATTAGAACCATGAAAATCTCATCGTTCTAAGTGACTCTAAATATCACTTCAAATCTCTAGGTCGAATTTATAGCGAGTGGATATTTTTTTCCTTGATTATGCATAGAGTTGCATTCTACAATGCATTATGGGGAAGACATATCATGTGGGTAAAACTAATGCCTTCATAACAATAAAATAATAAGAATAATCTAATATAAGGGCATGAACTAGAGAAAAAACAAATTGATGTATAAGGCCCTTCTGTTTATTAAACAAGTGACCCCTTTGGGAAACAATTTGATTTTTAAAGTTTACAAAGGCGCACACTGTCATCCCCACCACCCAACCACAAATTTGACCATGTTACCTCCTAAGAGGAAACACATGTTCTCAATTGTCAACCACAAATATGTGTAAAAACTAAAAATAATAAGAACAAAGTGATGGATCACTTGAGTCAACATTATAAACTTATAAAATAAGCTCAACGAGATTGGATCTACCGGTGGGGGATATTGAGTTTTTAACCAATGATCAAGGTTTAATTCTTGCAATGATGGTAGGGCCTTCAAGTTATTATGGGGCACTTAGATGCCCCTTAAGTTGCTTGTGAACACCCGAAAGTAGTGGTCAGACATGACAAGATTTCATCCCCCCACTCTCTCTCTCTCTCTCTCTCTCTCACACACACATAAGTGGTTCAAATCCCACCCAGATGCCATCCTTAAAACCAAACACTCACAGTTTCAACCATAATTTTATTTTGGTGAGTTATGCAGCAACAATAAACAAATGGAATTTTATTACTCTAACCTAAGTTTGATTCCTTGTTGATGATGCTCTTACATTTTTCCTTAGAGTCATGAGAATGACATATCCTAGGAGTGTAGTTTCATTAACTCTAACCCAATCCTAAAGGATACAAGTAGATTAGATAAAAACCCATCATTTTTTCATGGCTAAGACAACACACTATCCCTTATGTCTACAATTTGAGTCTACCATTAACCCAAGTTTATTTGTATGATATGTTTACTTGGAAGTCCCCAAAGTAACAACCATAACTGTTCCAATTCCAATATATACAAATAAATACTTTGACAAACAAATATATATTATATTTTAAAATAATAATAATAATAAGATTGTCATCATCTATAGGATCAAGAGAATTTTTTGCTGCTGGAGCTGCACCCTAGCCTCACCCTAGCTGCCACCGCTTTGGTGTTGCTTCGCCTCGGGCGCTCCATGGCCGTGCCTGGGGGAGGGCTCTCCCCTCCCTCTGTCCATTCTTCCGCTAAAGAAGATTTCAATCTGCTTCTTCGATCTCCTGGATCCAATCCTGTGCCCCCATCCATCCTGAAATTCATTAAAAAGCTTGATTCAATTCCTGAAATTGACCTGCCATGTGAACTCCCCATCAAGATTGCTCTAGCCCTGGCTGATCGAGGATTGGTAGGCCAGTTCATGGGGCTTTGGCCCTCAACCAAAACCATTGACGACTGGATTCAACGGAACTGGAGGCCCCAGCTCAAGAACATTGTTACCTGCTATTCCGTGGGCCAAGGATTCTTCATTTTTGAGTTTATAGCCAAAGAAGACCGTGACCTTATCTTCAGAAATGGTCCATATTTCATGGGACCTCAAGGACTGTATCTCAACAGATGGACTCCAGATTTCAACGCGGAAGTAGATGTATCGAAGGAAGTTCCAGTGTGGGTAAGGCTTCCAAACCTTCCAGTCCACTGTTGGAACACTCAAACCCTGGAAAAAATTGGGAATGCTCTTGGGAGATACATTGACAAAGCTGACAACAAGGGCCAATATTCATGTGCCCGAATATGTGTAGAGGTTGATCTTGAAGCAGGGCTTCTTGAAGTAGTTAAACTAAAATTTGGATATTGGCACCATTATCAAAAGCTTGACTACGAACAGCTGCCATTCAAGTGCCGCCAATGTCACGAACATGGACATTTTCAAAGAAACTGCCCTAAATCACAGATCTCGAAAGAAGGAGAAGGATGGAAAAAAGTCAAGAAAGGCAAGACAATCGCCAAAAATCAGGAAAAAAGGACTACAGTGGATATGCAAAACCAGCCTTCAAACTCAAATAAGACGCCCCAGGAATCCACAAAAGAATCCCCAATCGTTATTCCAAACCCTAAGGAACAACAGGAGCCCCGAAATCAAAATGGGAATGCACCAACCAACGTAAGCGATGAACCCCAATCGTCCAAGCAGCCTAGTAGAAAAGAGGCGGAGCCCCAGTCCACAGAGCATCTGGAACCTGGGGAAATAACCCAACATCTGATGGGGGCTAAGGCCCTAGGCTCCCCCAAAGAAACAAATGAAGACCTATTGCTTCCAGAATCAGATCCAAGAGAAGAATCTGATGAAGGTACCTCTTCGAGCAGTCTGCATACTCTTCCTATCAAAATTCCAAGAGGGAGGAAATCCAAAAAGAAACAAAGAGAAGAAGCAACCCACCTAGCAGTCCTTGAAGGGTCTCAAAAAACTCTAAAAGGGATCATGCACACTAGATCCAAAAAAGGAACAACTCAGGCCTTAAAAGAGGCCAATCCCTTCTCCCATAGTCCCTAATGAAATACATTTCCTGGAATTGCAGAGGTCTAGGCTCTACCCTGAAAGAAGATGCAATGAGAGATCTGATCCAAATTCATAAACCAGAGATTTTTCTAGTCCAAGAAACAAAAATGGAGGAGCCTGCTACCCTCTAAGTCGGGAAAAAGTTATGGAAAAAGGGTACTGGTATTGGCAACAACTCCAGAGGTGCATCCGGAGGAATAGCCACCTTTTGGGACCCTTCCCTGTATGACATTGAAGTTGAAGAACGAACGTTGCATTGGGTTTTCACCAAACTCATCCACAAACAATCTGGACAAAATGTAAGTCTGTTCAATCTCTATGTCCCTGTTTTGCATGCGGAAAAAAAGAGTGTTGGAATACTCTAGAATCCTTTCTTCAGTTGCATCATAGAGAAAATATCCTAGTAGCTAGAGATCTGAATGTCACCCTGGCAGCTAATGAAAAAAGGGGAGGCAATCCGGTCAGAGACCCATCAAGGGAATGTGTTGAAGACATCATCACTGGATGGGATCTGATAGATATCAAGCCTGTCAAAGGAAAGTTTACTTGGACGAACAAAATAATTGGACCCGAACATGTTGCAGCCCGGCTTGATAGATTCCTTATCCATTCCTCTTTTCTCTCCATGGGCCTGTTAGCCTCTTCCAAAATCCTCCCCCGCTGTACTTCCGACCATAAGCCCATCCTTCTTGAGTTAGCTCTTGATCAAAACCTCGATCTGATCCCCTTCCGATTCAGCTCACTTTGGATCCATCATGCTGATTTTCTGCAAACTGTCACCGATTCCTAGAATGCCCACTTACCTGGTTCGCCTTCCTTCATCTGGGAATCCAAAATAAAGAGGCTCAAACTCGCCCTTAAATCCTGGGCCAAGTGCATCACTTCTCCAGTCTCAAAAAGGGAACTCGCTCAAGCTGAGTTGGAATCACACCAAACCAGGGTGGATTCCTCTCCTGCGTCAGACTATCTCCTCAAAAAGGAAGAGACCCTTCAGAAAAACTACTTCTCGGCCTGCAGAATAGAAGAAGAATACCAAAGACAAAAATCTCGTAACCTCTGGCTTTTGAGTGGAGACAAAAACACAAAATATTTCCATAAGCAAGCTGAGGCTCGGAAGAATTACAAAGCTGGATCGGAAATAAATTTTGAAGGTGGTCTGATCAAAGACTTTGAAGGCATAAAGAATGTAGCTGTGGAAACCTTTAAAGACCTCTTCACCGCCCCCATTGAGGATCCAATTGACATCTCCTCCCACCCCTTTGATCTTATCCCTCATCTCATCAATTTGGAGGAAAATAATTTTCTCACTGCTCCTATCACCATGGAAGAGGTTAAAAAATCTCTCTCAATCATGAAACCTGATAGTGCCCCTGGCCCAGATGGCTTCACCACAAGATTCTTCACCTACTGTTGGGCAATAATAAAGTATGATCTCCTAAAAATGATCCGGTACTCACAGAAGGTCAAAAAACTGGGAGGAAGCACCAACTCATCCTTCCTAGCATTGATCCTGAAAGAAAAAGGCGCCACTACCTTCAATCGATTCAGGCCCATCTCGCTGTGCAATACTGGGTATAAGCTTATAACCAAGATCATAGCCACCAGGCTTAAAAGAATTCTCCCTCAGATCATCCCGGAAAACCAAGGAGGATTCATCAAAGGCAGGAAAGTCCTCGACAACGTCATTCTTGTCCAAGAAGCAATCCATTCAAGCTTTCACCGTAATGAGAAAGGTATGGTCATTAAAATTGATTTAGCCAATGCCTTTGACCGTGTTAGACATGATTTCCTGTTTGCAGTAATGGAAAAATTTGGCTTTTCCCTCAACTTTATAAGCTGGGTAAAAGGCTGTGTAGGTGACCCTTGGATCGCCCCTCTTGTAAACGGAAGGCCCACGAGCTTCTTCAAAGCCTCTAGAGGTTTAAGGCAGGGCTGCCCACTGTCTCCTCTTCTCTATGCCATCCAGGCTTCTATGCTCAGCTATCAACTTAACCCGAGTCAGGAAATCCATTTGCTTCCTGGACTAAGAATTGTGAACAATGTCAGGGACATAAACCATGCCCAATTTGTGGATGACACGCTGCTGCTAGGCGGTGCCTCCGTCCATTCTGCTGAACAATTAAAAAAAGAATTGGAGTTATACAAAAAGATATCCGGAAGTAAAATAAACTTCCAAAAAAGCAAAATTTTCAGCTGGAAGTGTTCAGCCAGAGAACTAAGGGACATCACTAGAATGTTGGGGATGGAAGGAACAAGAGATTGGGACAACTTCACCTATCTTGGCATCCCCATTTGCAAAAACAAAATCAAGACAACATACTAGGAGCCTATTCTAGACAAGCTCAAAGGCAAAATCCAAAAATGGGGTGCCAACTGGCTCAATCTTGCAGGTAAAACTATTCTTATAAAATTTGTTCTTAATAGCATGCCAATTTACCAATCTTTTATCTTACTTGCTCCTGGCTCAGTAGTCCTCAAGATTGAAGGGCTGCTCAAAAAATTCATTTGGGAAGGAGGTAAAGGGAACGAAAAGAAAATCCATCTGGTCAGCTGGGAAAAGATTAAAAAACCTCGTGATGAAGGTGGTCTCCATGTGCGCAGTTTACCTATCCAAAACCTGGCTTTGGGAGCCAAGTTACTATGGCAGTTGGTCACAGGGAAAGAAAGCTGGAGCAAGGAAGTACTCCGCAAAAAATACTTCCCAGGAACAAGGAAGAGGTGTCTGGACATGCAGCCCCCAATCAGAAATGGTTCCCCAATTTACAAATTATGCATTAAAGCGTTGAATCCCTTAAAAAACAATCTTTACTGGATCCCTGGGAATGGGAAATCAATCAAAGTATGGGAAGATTCCATACTGGGTGAAACCCCTATAGGTTTAAGCTTGGAAGTCAACAACATCCAACGTTGGCTTCTGGATAAAGGTGCCACCACGTTATGGGATCTTTCAGCTTGGGAAGGAAATTACTGGATTGGCTAGGATCTAGGCCTCTTCCCGCCCGAACTTAACTCTGAAGCGGAAGCCTTGATTACCCTCCTCCAAGGAAAATCCCTTATCAAAAAAGAAACCAGAGATAGAAGGGGTTGGGGGAACACTGGAAGTTACTCAACCTCAGAAGGATACAAAAATATTCAAGCCATTCCTTATGCAGTCCCCAATCCAACTGTCTAGAAGTTTATTTGGTCCAAACCCTTCATCCCAAAAATTGATATCTTCTGCTAGTCAATAGCCCACAAAAGTATCCTCACAGGAGATAACCTTAAGAAAAGAGGCCTGGAAGGCCCTTCCCGCTGCCCTCTCTATAAACTCAAGGAAGAAACTGCGGATCACATCATTCTGGACTGTCCTTTCTCCAAAGAAGTGTGGTTAAATACCATGAATATAACCCAAGACACTACTCTCCCCCATACTATTCAGGATCTCTTCTCATCTTGGATGAACCTGTCTCCGTTTCGTCTGGCCAAAAAAACTCTGCTTCAAACTGCCTGGGAATGGCTCCCAAAAGCTATTTGCTGGAAACTTTGGCTCGAGAGAAACAACAGAATTTTCAGGAATCAAGAAACTCCTCCCCGAAAAATCACAGCTCAGGCTAGAGCTATCCTAGGGGAAGCTCTGGAAGCAGCCTTTCCTTAAAAAACTCCAATCAGCTCCTGCCAGATGAGTTACACTGGTTAAGCTTGTTAGCTCCCAATCTTCAGCCCCGTAACACCCCCAATATTCCTCAGAAAGAGCACTGGGAAATAAGACTTGATGAAGCTAATTTCAAGCGCTGGAAGTCAACTTTGAATGAACCTTGTCTCTTCTTCGATGGTGCCTCAAAGGGAAACCCAGGATTAGCTGGTGCCGGTGGAGTGATCATCTTGACCAATGGAAACACGCTCAGCAAGTATGCTTGGGGTCTAGGAACTGACTCTAATAATGTTGCTGAATTTTGTGGGCTATGGCAAGGTTTAAGAATCACACTTGATAAAGGAATTGGCAATCTCTCAGTCTTTGGGGACTCCCGGCTTCTGATTAACGCCCTCATAACCAAGAAGAGTCCTTCGCATATCAAACTTCGCCATATCTTCCAGAAAATCCTTCACCTAAGCAAAGGCTTCCAAAATATTAGATATTTCCATGTGCTGCGTGTGCTGAATATGCAAGCAGATAAAGAGGCTAATAGTGGGACTGCATTGGGCCAAAGCATCTTAAGTATTGATGGTGATTATCAGAGATGTGACATCCCTTAGCTGTTGGGGATCCAGGATCTTTTTACAGCGTTCTCATTCAATCTGCATAACCCACGTTTTCTACACTCTTGAGCATGGCAGAGATTCTCTGCAATTTCGCAGACCACCAGGATTCCTCGTCCTTTGGGCTCATCCAAGCCTGTTACTAAAGACCCGACTCCTCTGCCTTTGTTCCAACACCATTGTCATTTGCTCTGTGGTTTTTATCTCCAGAAAAGAAGACTATGTGACCAAGCTCTTTGTGCTACACGTCGTCCTCTCCAGCACTGCTAGCTCGTGCTCTGTTCTGAATCAAGGAAAGGCAGGCCTCATAATGGATTCAGAAGGATCTTCAAGCTCAGGAACCTCAGTGGAGGTAAGGATCGGTTCGCTGGAATCCTCCATGGGTCGTCTCAGAGCTAAATTGGATGATCAAGATAAGAAGCTGCAAGATGTCACCAAGGCTGGTGAACAAACCTGGGATCTACTGAACAAGGATCTGAGGCAACTTCGTGCTGATCTCTCGGCCTCCACTAAAAAACTGGAGGATTTCAAGGATGAAACGCGCACAAGCTTCAAGGACGCGATTGTCACTCATGGAGATTTTGGAAAAAGAATTAGCGCCCTGGAATCTACAGTTTCCAAGCTGAAGGCCAAACTAGGCAACTAATTTCGCCCTGCAAGCTCTCTTCCCCCTTCTTGTTGCTGCTCTTCTCTCCACAGTACTATTTAAATAAATGTTTTCAGGCCATTGGGAGGCTGTGGATCCCCTGCCTCGTTTTGATGAAGTATCTATCTCATCTAAGTAGCTGTTTTAACTCTGTATTAAGCTTTCGGTAGCTGCTTACCGGTATTAATATATCCTACACCTATGTTATTGTCAAAAATAATAATAATAATAATAATAATAATAATAATATAAACCAACCTAACCTATTAAATACTAATAAAAATTAGCCCGCATGGGTGTAGACTGACTGGCAAGTGCCGTGTAAATGAAGGAATGTTGTAAAGGAGGTCTCAAGTTCAAATCTCACCCAGACTTATTCGTGCCCCATGCATGCGGGCTGTGTGGACGCACCTGGGGTTATAGTGGCAGCCGATGAGAATGGACCCTGTGTCACGCGAGTACCAAAATCGCCCAGTCGCCGATTCCCCAATACAAAAAAAAATACTAATAAAAATTAAATCCTCAAATTTAATTTAAAATAAGAAATAAAATAATTAAACAAGTTAAACTAAATCCATCTTAACTTTTTATGACTTAAGATTATGATAAATTTAAATTATAAAATAATATATTTTTAAATAATTAATAAATAAATAGAATCAACATACTTAAAACAGAATATATCAACTTTAAAATAATAAATAAAATGAGATGATTTGAATAAAAAATTTAGTTTGTCCTTATCTTGTTGCCATTTGAATAGTGGATTTAATCTAAAGGGATTTGCTTCCTATATCTTTCTACTTTTTTAGACTCCAATATTAATATTAGGGTGACTAGTTATCCCCATTTTCATCGTTTGAATTATATTTTTATATTCTAATTTTTTTCCTTTCAAAAAATTCAAAGATACATGATGCTAAACAATGGAGATTGTTTAAATCCAATCTTCCATGATTACTTAGTTTGGCATCTGTCCTTTTGATTGACACTTAGCTATTGATATTGATTTCTTGGTTTATATCTCATGAGTTGTTTAGAACCATTCAACTTATAGTCTTTCCACTAAGCCATTAGGCTAGCTATGCTTTGTTTAGGAAACAAGTCATATTCATATGTTATCACATTGTGGAAGCTTTCTAAGGATAGCCTTTTTTTAACTAATAAGCCAAATTTTTGCCTTTAATGTCCACATTGCCCATCAATGGGATCTTCTATAATAAAGATTCCTACCTCACAAAATAGCTTTCTCAAAGAGTCTTTTAGCTTAAAATCAAGGGGACTGAAACATATTTTTCCCTTAAAAAAGAACGAAGGTAGACAATCAAATGCAATGGTCATTAAACGAAAGTAGAGTGTACATTGAATATTTCCATCATAATAAATGTTGTGTGGTGGATTCCTGGGCCTTCCAAATGCTTTATGTCACAAAGGTGACTTAAATTTGCACCTTGGTTGGAGTGAACAACAAAGTTAGAAATTGATATTTGACTAACACTTTTTCTCTAATGGAACTCCTCAGAAGATATAGTTACACGGGAGAACCTTCTAGTTTTCATTCTCTTTCAAATCTTTGATAGCCCATTTCACACATTGGGCATATGTTGGGCGTGTCTACCCAATCATCCCTAAGACACAATAATATTCTAGATAGAAACAAAGCTTCCAATCACTTTATGTAAACCTTTATTTCCTTGTAGTATATCCTATACAACATCATGTGGGATCTTTTCTATTTATTGATATGTTGTATGAGAAGGAACCCAACATGATGAATAATAAACATCGGTAGCAATAAGATCTTTGCACTAAATTTGAGCTATATCTACCAAGGGTATAGGATAAGAAATTCATTTGTCTACCTTTTTAGTTATATATTGGAGTGATACTTTTCATTGGGTCTTTTATGAGTCCTAGAAAGAAAAAGGAGTCCATAGGAACTTGAATACCTAAGCAAACTTTGTTAGGACCAACCCCAACTAGTAAGCCAATCTAGAATGGCCTCTTGGGCCAAACAATGACATTAGGAATTAGATGGTTAAAACTTAGAATCCAAGGGCTCATTAAATACATGAACATATACTAAGGCGTTCTCCACCAATTTCTTGCCCTCAATAATGGTAAGAAATGAGTCATAAAAAATTACTATTGACCATTTGGTAGCACTCAACCCAAGTAGGGGGATACCCTTTATTAAGCCTTACAAAGTTTAACGACAAATAAGGTAATTTAGAGCTTATGTGGACATCAAATAAAGTGTTAGAGTTGAGGGGAAACCTTTCCTTACCGGCCTAAGTAGGAAAACTCCATTGAACTTCGTCTTATTAATAAACTAGCACATTGGTGCATTCACAAATAAGGTCTCCACGACACTAACAAAAATTACCAAAGTCAAGAACTTACAACATGGCCATGATGAATGATCATTTCTACTAGTCATGATATTTCTCAAAGTCCAATTTAACAAATAGTTCTTTCAACCCAAGATAATAGGCCCATTACATAGCATCCCAGAGAACAATTACATTGTTAATAATAAACCACCCTAAAATGAAACTCATTTTCTTGAGCCTGGTTGTATAAGGGAAAACATATTGAAGCATTAAGCATTGTCATGACTTATGTATGATACATTGAAAATATTGTATGGTTTTCAATGAGTGATTAATTCAATGTCTCCTAGCTCAGGAATAAATTTGAAAAGGCCTTTGATAATGGACTCACTTTGAGAAAGTTTGAAATGACAGTTTGATTTCAAAAAATTTAGAAAGGGTTTCTGCATGTTATCTTATTCATTCTCCTATGAACATGGATTCTACGATTTATTCCTTTGATAATGATAACCCAAATATATTTCGTCCATGAAACTTCTTGGTGTAATTTTGGTAGGTTAGGCCCAACACATTATTAAGTGCATTTGAAAAAAATCACATGGGAAATTAGGCCCTAAGGATTTTCCATCAACCATCACCATCAAAGCCTCCATCAACTTTGATAGGGGTCAACTTTTGATAATAGCTTCTTTTCCTCTTGCAAGAATTTTTTAGGGACATGATCAATGCATCATACATACCTTCAAGTTGGAATATTGTATGATAGTGGGTAACAAAATCCCACTAAATTTTCTCTAGATTGGTAACCCTACTTGAATATGTCTTAAGGGAACTAATCTTCTCATGAATTTATTTAATTGATAAATATTCCCTGGAAAAAGCCTTTGTAGCACAAACATTGATTTTAGCTACTGCAACCAAGAACAAATTCCCCCCCTTTGGCTTGCTCAATGTCATCCACTTTCAAAAAATGGTGTATCTTGGAAACTCGACCTTGGAATATAGCTTCATAAGGAGCCTACTAGAGAAGGCATGAGACCTCCTCAAACTTATCTTTGAACACTTTTTAGTGGGATTTTCACACAATTGCAACTTCTTGGAAAAATCCTCATAAACATTTTGTGACACAAACTATGACATCTTTCAATTAATTTATCCACCCATCAACAAATTGAGGTTGAGGCAATAAGTTCCAAATATATGATAGATATTGAGGGTACAATATTTTGAACATGTATAAGAATTTACAAAATCTTGTTAAGTACACACCCAAGGATATATTGTGTCAATGTTAAGAAAGAGTAGCCCCCCACATAAGTTTCATTTACTACCCACCTACTTGATCGAGAAAGAAAGCACTCTCGGGAATGAAACTTGTTTTCTTGGGCCTAATAATCGAAGGGAGGATATATTGAACCCTTACAGTCAATGCCTTGGATAAGATCTTGTACAACACATTGAGAAGTATGATTGGTCATCAATTGGTAATAAATCTAGGGTCTCCTACCCAAGGGTAAATTTGATAAAACCTTTGTTAAAGATGACAATGAAGGATTTCTTGTTGAGTACTTCTTGGTAGAATTTAGAATGACATAGTGCGAATTGGATTCAAAAATTCACATGAGAAATCAGGAAGCCCCGAGAATTTTTAATTAGACACCACCATCAAGACTTACGTTAACACCAAGAGGGTCAAGATCAAGATTATTTTTGTCTCTAGGGAAACATTTCGTGGGACAATATCAATGCACGTTTGAATGGGAAACTTCTCTGCATCAAACATACACTAATATTGGAATATTGTATGATAGTGGGTAACAAAATCTTGCTCAATTTCCTCTACAATGGTAGCCCTGCCCAAAATCTCCTTGAGGAACAAATCTTCTTAGGGCCAATGCCTCAGAAAAATCCTTTATAGGGCAATCATTGGTTTGAGCCAAATCAATTGAGAAAGAATTTGGGCTCATTTTCCTTGTCTAATGTCATTCACTTTTAGAAAATGGTGTTTCTCACAACTCAATCTTGGAGCATGACATCATAGGGACTAATTTGCAATAGAATTAGAGTATTATGTTGATTGATAAATTTCTTTGTCTAAAAGGCACTAATCAATGTTACATTATCAAATGGCATGTCTTATATCTATATTGTTTTTCACAACTAGATATTCTAAAATATTAGGTCACAATTAAATTTAAGAATATTATTATGTGATTATTGATAACCTTTTAACATTAGAGATAAGAAGGAGATCATTGTTAAGACTTGTCTAAGTCACAAGTGAGATGGCGAATGACTAGGAATGATCATTAGGTGACATATATTTCAAATTGACACGTAAGCATATATATTTCAAATTTTAAATCACTTAGACTAATGTGTGTGCCTACCAAATCCTTATATACAATCTTAATTTAAACTTAATAGCATATCTTGTTTTCCTCGAAAAGAAGGAATTGGTACTTAACCTATGCACATTTTAACTTAGTTTAACTATATTTTCATATAACTAAAATTTTGGAGAGTTAAACCATAATCCAACATTATCATTGGTTTTATATATAACCAAAAGGAAGATGGCTTAAGCATAAAGTAAGTAATGCATATAAAGATAAACCATCATTTTCATTTAAACTCGGCATGCTCTTCCTTAACCAAGAAGACCAAAATAATGGTTACAAAGAAGAGGGTGGATAGAAAGATTTTACAACACAAACTAAGGTTAATTGAAATGAATTTGACAAGAAGAGGAATAAGAAGGAAGATGAAAGCATAAGATCGTAGGATCAGGGGAGTAGGGAATTTTTCATTTTTGGATGTGGTAAGATTAATCACTTAGCCAAAGATGCTTAGGAGTGAAAAAGAAAAATTACATGGATTCTTGATTAAGGTGTCCAAGGAACATGACTTTCTTAGTGACTAGGATAAATCGATTGGCCATTATAATATTTGAGATTGGGTTGGCCACTATAATAATCAAGATGGGAACCAACTAGAATAGAATTGTGGATAATGTGCTCTTTAATCGATGACTAAAGAAATATGATCTCAATAAGTCAAATTATAAATGTAAGTAACAACTTTATCATGGAGTTAAAAGCATAAAAAGACTGAGTCAAATATATAACTATAATATAACTAGACAAATGTGAAGATAAAGTTGAAAAATGTAAAGATAAAGTTGTGACATAAGGATACGAAGATAATAAAAATGGTTATGATGAGAATGCTTAGTCATAAAGATGTGAGGAAAATGGGTTTTAATACAAAATGAAAGTCACACTAAAGTAGTGAGAATTATACTCTTGAAGAAAGTCACACTAAGGAAGTGAGAATTATAGTTTTGAAGAGCATTAGAGTGACACGTAACCAATGACTAATCATTTCGAAAGGTCTTTGCGAGTACAACATATGTGCACATACCAAAAATAGAGGTTAGAGAATTATACTCGGGAAGAAAGTCACACTAAGGAAGTGAGAATTATACTCTTGAAGAAAGTCACACTAAGGAAGTGAGAATTATACTCTTGAAAAGCATTAGAGTGACAAGCAACCAATGACCAATGAAAAACTTGATGACATTTTTTGTCACACATATGACAGAGACCACCGATATTGGGTAAACATGAGAATGTTTTTGATAAATGTTGTTTAACGGTTTAGTTAAATTTTGACTTGATCTATATGTTCAATTATATTTAGTAAGTTGTATTATTTTATGATAATATATTTATTGAAATTGTTATTTATAAATGTAAATAATTATTATTTGAAATAAATATAAAAAACTAAATAATAAAAATAATATTTTTATTTTTATTTATAAATATAATAAAAAATATTCTTTGTTGGCTTAATTTTACTCCTTTTTTTGACTCGAGGTTCAACAACAACATAATACCAACAAATCACTTATAGACATCGGCTTGACAAAGCAAGCTCAGTTGCCAACACCCGTGAGGCAGATGCAGTCCCACCTGAGATATCTTAATGTGTAACTGCCAGAACCACGTTTCCGTAGTTGACGGGGGATTATAGTCCCTTGGCGCGCAACCAAGGTGCTCGACAAAGATGGAGGTATGGAGTCTTTTACTACACAACAGAGGTGCAACTGTGTGCCACAATCGACGCATGACACAACCTTGTCCTTAACCACTTAACAACTAGTGCAATTGTGCGGCACAACTGATTCCTTACTTATAATGAACAGTGTGTGACTTATATTGTAACTTAGCATATTAACCATGAGATCATACATAACATGTCGAGAATGCTTTAGACGCATTCATTTATTTACTGATTGGTAATATTGCGACATACACTCAAACACTAACCATCAGCACTACAAGATAAGAAGTTACTCAACATTCACATAATCATTCAATCACTCAACAAAGGAAATAATGTGGAAAACCATCTGGGAAAAACCACCAAGGTGCTCTTCATCTGGCATGAGAAATATAGGTAGCACTTTGCAGTCTGCAACTTACAAACTACTCTTAAGATATGTCTTTTTCTCAACTCTTTATTGCTCTCATGCTCTATGGTTTATTGCTTCTATATACTCCTAATGATCTGCACACAGCCTGGTTAGACTCTTCTACTCTACTGTCTGCACACTTAGCTGGAGATTACTCCTAAAAAATGGTCTACGCACTTAACTGCAAATCCGCTGCTCAACAGCCCTCTACTATCAGATTCCTCTTTGATTTTTTTCAATCCTTCTACTCTTACCAACTCTTAATGAAGCTAACCCTTATATAGAGCGGGTTCCTCCTACTTATAGTGTTTACAAGACCACGTAGGGTCAACTGACCACAATTCAATTATTACAGACACAAGTAGCTACTAAATATATTATATTACATTAATGGCGGCCCATACCTAGCAACAAAATTCCTTCATTACATTAACCATAGCCATAACTACCCGCGGAAACGTCTTTCAGCATGTCTGTATAGGTCATAACTAGCCGCAAAACTGTCCTTTAGCCTTCCGTTGGTTCGTCCTTCTGCAGTCTTTCTTGACTTGCACCTTTTTAGCTTTAACTCTTCTACTTGCCTCTTCCACGGACTTGGATCTTCCTTTCCTCATTGCATCAATCCTTGTCGCAGCTTCCTCTACTCTTCCCTTACGCTTCTTCCTTTACCTATTTTTCCTCCGCCGCGTGTCCTCTTTTCATCTTGCGCTTGCATGTCAGATTCTTCCTTGTGCACTTTTCCTAGCCCAACATGCCCCCAACACTCACATGTGGCTCATCCTGAGCCACTAAGAAAAAATGATGCCTCTTCAAAATTTAGGGTTCTGCAAAACTCAAGCCTCTGGTGCAAGCTGTGCCATAGGACCAACATTGTCTGGAAACTCATGCAAAATTTGTTGCACCTAGGCAACATCCACGCTGACCTCCTGAACTTGCTTAACCAACTATTCCACACGGTCAAAACTGACATGTTCTGACGGTCCTGCTTCTAATGACTGCGTGATGTGTTGAAGCTTCTGCTATATAGGCTGAATAAGCCATGTCACTCGCTCTGCTTGTGATTGATGTTCTGTCATCTCATCATTCCTTTTCTACTCCTGTTCACGGATATTTTTCACTTCCTGTTGTAGTTGTTTCGGTTCTACGACCCTTGTGCTCCTTTCCTTGATTAGTAGCTTCTTCATGTTTTCCTTTACCGTGGTGATTTTCAAATCAGCTTGCTGCGCATATTCCTTTATCTTCTCCACAGTCTCATTCTCTAGAAGCGATTCCCTCATCGCGGAAATGGATTCTACTACCTCAGTGCAGATTTTTTCTCCTTTTCTTATCCTCTCGATAGCCTCAGACGTTGTTTTGTTGCACTCCTCAAGCACCTCAGGAGGTGTGCTTGGTATCTGTCCCACTTGTAACTCCTCGACCTATTTCCTGAGTTCCATTGCTATCTGGGAGAGTTGGTTAACCTTGGGATTTGAATCCTCATCTTCTTGGCCTTCTTCTAGTGGGAACTCTACGATGGTGCTCTTGATGGCTTCTTCCAGTGTAAGCCAGATCTATTCTCTGGCCTCAATTTCCTGCTCTTTTTCTTGAAGGAGGGTCTTGCGCTCTTTCGCCTTCCTTTTCTGCTTGGTTTCCTGATACACAAGACCATTCTCCTGGATCCATATCTCCGTTACAGCCACATGCTGCATAGTATGGACTTCAGCTAACGTGAGTTTAGAGAAGTCCATATTTAGTGTTTCAAACCCATGGACAACATCATCAAACTCAGGCATATCCGTCTCCATTTCTCTTTCCTGGATGTCTATTTTTACCGATGGCAATAGTAGCGGTGTTACTAGTGTGTTGTTAGGGCTCACACCATAATTCTCAACCTCGACTATGATTTTGACCTCATTGTTAGCCGCAGTCAGGACGTTGATATGGTCTGTCAGTTTGTCGGTGAGTCGTAGCTCCTTCTTACTTATACCTTAAAATATGGACTTGGGAACTTTTGTGATGGCATCGAACAACAATATTATGTCCTCCTTGGCTAGGTTGACCGTGTTAGACGATTTGTCTATTTTTCGCTTCATATGCTACGGTTGATGGTGCTCTATGTTGCGCACCTCTTCGTGGACCTTCTTCACATCCTCATCAGTAGGTGTGCCTTTAGAGTCATCATCATCATCATCTTTTCCTCACTTTCTATCATCATCATTGGATCTCAACGAATAATTGTCTTTCCAGTTGCCACCGTCATTGCCTTGCCCATCATCCTGGTCATGAACTTGACCATTCCCTTGGCCCTCGCCTTGGTCATCTCCTCCCTGGTTTCCTCCTTGGTCCATCTACTCCTTGATTAGGGTGCACCATTCTGTCGGCCAGTCATGGACGACTGTGTCCACATTGGCATAAGTGATCATAAACCTCGCCTGGTGCGCTTGCTTGGTCGGGTCCTGCTGCGGCTCTAAGATAACATTGTGGACATTAGCTTGGAATTTTATGAATGCCTAGTATTTATGCACTGTCACAGCCCTTACTCTGTATGACTTATTTATTACATTGCGAAGTTCCTCGCCGTGTAGAAAGAACTCAATGTTATTTTTCGACTGTCGAATCTTGTCCTCCTTATCCTCCCCAAAGTTCTAATACTTTGCATTGAGGAAAGGAACTGGGACATCCAGCAGCTGGTAGTTTGGTGGGTTGGACAACAAAATAAAGGAAATCAGTATGAGCAGCCAGGAGTAGTGGAATTTATCCTTAGGGTCCTCCTATGCCTGCTCTACATCATCTATGAGCTCATTCAACAGGAACTACGACTAGTTGAAGATTACGCCTACTCCGCACTACTCTGCGATTTCTATCTCCCCGACGATGCACTCAGTGGGTCTCATCTTGCGCAACAGCTTGCAAGATCATAAGATTTTTGTTGTGAACCTCACCATGTTGTCCTCTATAGGGGCAATGAAGAATCCCCTACCTGCATGCTGAAGATTATATTTCTGTTTCATCTTAGTCATATCTCTATTTGGGTGTAGGTATGGTGCAGGGTCGTCTCCTACCTTCGGTGGAACCCGTTATCGACGAGATGAGCTCGACGTCGATAGGGTAGGGTCAATCGATCCATAAACATCCTATGTGAAAATAGATGAGGATTTTCCTCACATATGTGGTTACTTACATGCTCCGACCAAAGTGCGGCATGAGCAACAAGTTTAACAAGCTCGAACTGTCGACACCACTGGCCCACTCCATTGGTACCATGAGTTGGGGCTCAAGCGGCACGGATGGAAGCATAACCTTGTAGTTTTTCCTTTCCAATCCCACCTGCTTGCGGGTGTCAATATCCTCAAAATGCATCTTGGTCATCTTCAACAATACATCCATCAACAAGGGTACACCAATAGGGACCCGAGGTGTCACTAAGGATGAGCATGCTTTTTTTGGAAGCCTCACCTTTTATGCGTCAGCTCTCCTTAGCCGAACATAATGTGGTATTAAGTTATGTTCTTCCACAGTGGTACCAACGTCTCTGCGTGGTGGTGAGTCTGGTGCGTCCACCTTTGGCATGTCCTCAACAAGCATATCCACAACGGCCTTAGCCTTGCGTTTCTTTGATATCTTTGGTCTGGATGATTATGGAACCTCTCTCGGCGGCACTACCAGTCGTGGACCTACAACTGGTGGATTAACAGGTGGATTTTGAACGAGGTTCAGCATAGGGCCCGAACTAGAGGGTGGAATAGGGTCCAAACCAGCCGTAGGAAATGGTTGCTACCTTGGTCGCATCATCACTTCTTGTTCTTGTTGTGGTTGTTGTACTTTTGATGATGCAATTTATTCTTTGATCAGACATGGTGAGGCGATGGTTACATCTAATAGCTCACTTACGCTGGAAATATCTATGACCATGGGTTTCGGCTCTGTTAACTATCATCTTTGGTTTTCTCTAGCTCTCTCTGTGCATGTAAAAGAATTCTTGGTGATGAAGCCTCGTATTTATAAAGGTGTTCTCATTCCTCATGTGATCATTGCATGACATATCGACGTCGTGTCGATCACATGGGATTATCGGTCGACACATTCCTCATTAACTCACATACTGGAGTTTTGAGATGTACCTGACAACATAGTTATGGTAGTTATGATAAGGATGGTTGATGGGACCAAAAGGCATGCTGTCATTCTCCTCGTATCTCGTCAAATTAATGACACTTTGTTGTCATAACCACCTCAATATATGCCGGATATTCATACTTTGATGTCATCTAGCCTGTCATTCTTTCTTTTTACTGCGTTTTTCCTGCTTCTGTCACAGATGTGCGATAGAAAAATTTCCTTCTATCTCTCTCTCTCTTTTTTTCATGCGACACGACCTTACCCAGGCATGTCGCGACCATCATAGTAAGGTTTCAAGTGACTGTCATTTACCATTCCTATGAAATATGTTCCATCTAGTTTCTGTAGTTTTACTACGCCCACTTTAATGATATTCACGAACAAATACGGCCTTAGCCAATGCATTTTTAAGTTCCCTGGATGTTTGAAAATTTGGTTGTCATATAGCAACACAAGTCCTCCGACTTTGAATGGATTAATCTAGATATGGTGATTATTCCATGCTTTCTGCCTTTTCTTCTCTATAGTCTGATGGAATCCTGTGACGAAGTGTTCCTCTTAAATCTGAACGAGTTGCGACAACCTTTGCTCAATAGCATCTCCGTCGGTTATTCCCATGAGCGCAAAAATCCTTAGGCTCGACACAATGTACTCCATTGGAACAACAAATTCCTAGCCATACATCAGTCTGAATGGGGTGTGCCCTATTAATCACTTGCAAGTTGTGTGATATGCCCATAGCACAGCTGAAACTTTCTGATCCTAGTCATCACGGTGCACATTGCATACTTTGGTTAATGCTTTCTCCAGAATCTTGTTGAAGGCTTAAACCATTCCATTCGCCTGAGGATGATAGGATGTTGTCTTCTTATGTTGAATCTTGAATTATGTAGTAAGCTCAGCAATCATTTTGTTAACAAAATGCGTACCTTGGTCGCTGAGTAGAATCTTTAGGAATCCAAATCTGGTCACCGCATTTTCAAATAAAATCTTCGCCGTAGTCGTGGCAGTGAAATCTTTAACAGGCGTGGCTTCATCCCATCTGGTTAAGTAGTCTGTCGTAGTGATAATGTAGCACGTGCTAGTCCTCTTCCCTAGTGGACTAATCGGTCCAACAAAATCAATAGCCCACTTTTCGAATGCTTGAAGGGTTACCTACAATGCAAGCGGCATCTCATCACATCGCGACAGTTTTCCTATTCTTTGGCAGATATCACAACACCGACAGAAGCTCTTGGTATCCATATGTATGGTTGGCCACCATAGTCCTACTTGAAATATCTTTCACATGGTTTCCTCTCCATCATAGTGTCCTCCTGCGATATCAACATGTGCTTCACTCATTACCCATTGGCGCTCATAGTAAAAAACGTAGCGTCGCAATATTTCATCTGCGCCTAACTTGTACAAGTGTCCCACAATCAATGTATAATCATCAGCTTTGAGAACCAGATGTTTCTTCCAATTAGTGGAGAAGCCTTCATGCACATAGCCTATGCTAAGGAAGTGGATGACAACAGCAAATTCCTTGTTCTGATCATCCATCATATGGATCGCAAATAGTTGCACGTCGGGCAAGTTATCCTCCAAACTGGTTGGTTCTTTACCACTTTCTATCCTTGATAGGTGGTCAGGCCCGACATTCACTCGACCAGGCTTAACTATGACCTCAAAGTCAAATTCTTCAAATAAGAGCAGCCATCGACACATCTTCCCCCCAACAATGGCTTGTTGACTAGGTATTTTAAAGCTGAATGATCAGTGTACATTTTGAAATGTCCACCCAACAAGTAATGTCAAAAATTATGCAGTGCATATACCATGGCGAAGCCTTCCCTCTCTATCATTTTCTAATTTTTCTCTACTGTCGACGGTTTCCTGCTAGCAAAATCAATATGGTGGTTAAGCGCACCCTCTCCTGGTTGCACCAAGACTATGTCGAGTGTGACAGATGATGCGTCGACATGAACATGGAACTATTTCTTCCAGTTGAGAAATACTAGTATTGGTGTAGTGGCCATCTTGTTTTTAACTTATCCAAGCTCTCTTGGCAGGGTTCCATCCACTGAAACTTTGCATCTTTCTTCAACAACTTCTCCATAGGTGCAGTGATCTCGACATACCCTCTGATGAACTTCCTGTAGTATCCTGTATGTCCTATCACTGATCTGAGTTGCGTCACTGATGTAGGTGGTGGCAAATCAAGGATAATCACAACTTTTGTTGGGTCAACCAAAATTCCGTTGCGACATATGACAAGACCCAACAACACACCAAACAGTGCACAAAAAATACATTTCTTTGAATTAAGAGCGATCTGATGCTGGTGACAGCAGCCCAACATCATGCACAAACTCTCAATATGGTCTCTTACTAGACCAAACACAGTCCAATCGTCAAAGTAGATCTCAAGAATTTTATGACTGAAATCTTTAAAAGCAGAAATTATTATTCTTCCAAAGGGAATTACCGTATATTGGTAGCATCCCCATTCTATGACGAAGGTCGTTTTATAGCGATCCTCCTTCACAATTCTTACTTGATGATAGCCAAAGAATCCATCAATGAATGAATACATCTCTTGTCCTTCGACGCTTTCCAATACTTCATTTGTAAAATGGTGTTGGGAATGGATCGTGTAGGCATGCATCATTTAGTTTCCTTAGGTTGATGCAGATCCTAACTTCGCATGTGATTTTCTTATCCTAGATCACTATAGGGATGATCCACTCTGATTCCTTCACAGGTTCAATGATTCTTGCATCAAACATGCAATCCAATTCTACTTTTACCTTCTCTTCACACCTTGGATTCAACCTATAAGGTCGTTGTTTGATTGGCCTAGCATTTGGTTTTAGGGGTATTTTCATTTCTCTCAGGTCGTCGACTATTCCCTTCATCTCTGAAAAGTTGGTAGGGAATAGATCCTAGAACTCATGCAGCAAGTCTTTGATCTTCACGACTGTCTCATCATCCCAATAATATCATATATTGGTGAAATTCGGGTTCTCTGGCGACCCAATGTTTACTTTCTTTATTTTCAGCGGCTTAAGGAACTCGTCACTTAGAATACCACTTCCTTCTACTGCACGTGTACCCTCCGATTTTGGTATGTTTATGTTAGTCGGATCATCATATGGGTCTCCGGATAGATTATAGCAAGCCATCCATTACTGAATGGTCGCGCTGCACCGGTGGGAATTTTCCTCCTCAACAGGGATTTGAAAAAATATATTATCCTTTATCGTTTGAAGCGTAGCATCAACTGTAGGTTTCTCATCAACAAATTCAAATGTGTGCACAAAATGCTTAACGAGCCCTTCCTAATCCTAGGTTCCTTATCACAATTCCATGGATGTATACCAGCTCCTGGGTGTCATTTCCAATGTGCGAATGAAATGATGGACCCATTCTTGTCACGGGTATTCTACTAATGCAATGCGATAGTGATTAATATGTTCGACGGGGTTCACCAGCCCTGAATACTTTTGACTCACAAGGGTGACTTCTTCACCAAATCTAACTTCCATCAAACTTCTGCACTGTGGCCATTCTAATATAGACTGCTTTTGTGTACCCCACCATCTAGCAGGTGTATCCTTTAGTACACGGTCTAACGCAGACAAACGTTGTGAATCTATTACAAGTCCTTCAAACTCATTTAGGAAGGTCGCAAGGTTAGGTAAACCCTCATAGGTGGGAAAATCCATTAACTAATTCTCCACCCGTCGCACCGACCGGGTAACTCTAGCACATCACGTCATAGAGACTTCATGCAACCAGTTTTTCCCATTCTCCAAGGCCTCTCCTAAGTCGGATGTGCATGAACTAGGACTCCTCCAGCTCAGGTTTCCACCCGCTATTGGGTTGATATAATCTTCTTGTAGGGCAGTGACATTGTAGATTTGGTCGAGATAATCACCCTGTCCCTCGATGTATACAGGCTCAACATATATTTGTCCTTCCAATGGATCAATGGGCGACACTACCCTCATCTCATTGTCCTCGAATGGGAGTATTATTTTCTTGAAATTTATAATGGTTTGATTATCTATAGCCCAATATATTCCCAGAAACGCGGGATATGGATTCGTGTAATTGACAATATTAATGACTTCAAAGTCTGCAAATGTACCCAACCCCTCAATGTCGACAAGGACTTGACTCAAACTACCAATTGGTAGGACCTTCACCTGATTTGCAATTGCCAACTGGACAAAAGACCAGTCAAAGCACGGCTTGCCCATGCTCTCCTAGGTCTGTCGTGATAAAATATGGACGTCTGACCCTAGATCTAAAATGATGTAATCCATTTCATAATCCCCTATCTATGTAGTCATTTTTAACTCGTGCCCAATTTTGAATTTTTTCTTGACATGGTTAACCTTCCATCCAAGTTGCCACTCTTATGGGGTTTCTTCTATTAGTGCGTGTAGTTCTACGATAGCATCTTTATCCTAAATTAGCGCTAAGCAACTTGACATAAACGATTTGAGATTACTAACCTTTTTCGGGATCTGCTTATGGAATAGCTATTGAAATTGGTTAGGAATCTCCCTTACTACAGCTGAGGAAGATGGTTGTTTTGGGTCTGCAAACTCTGGTTGCAGACTACTTGTTTATGCTTTTGGACATCGAATGGGTCTTTTTTCTGCACCGCGAGTCGTACCTACGGTTGCAGTTGTTCTTGTGGTATACCCTGATCAAGTCCAGTCGCAGCACCTCCTCGTGTTATGACAACAATGCTTGGCTCTCTTGGCTCAGCAGCAATCATCTAAACATTAAGGTTAGGATTTGGATTCGGGTTCGGATTCTGCACAGGGTAAGGGCCTGCGATGGTCTAAGCTTTCCACTTTGAAATCAAATGAGGACATTGCTCCACATTATGGTCCTACACTTTACAATATGAACATGTCTTTGCAGGCTCTTGGAAATCTCTAGCATAATGGCCCAGCTATCCACAGTTATAGCATGTAACCTAACCTCTTCCTCTTCCAAATCCTCCTCCTCCTCTGCCTCTGAAGTTTCCACCACCCCTTGATTCTATGGCTCATATTGATTATGAGGCGCATACTGTAGTTGATACTGGTTTGGTGGGAAAGGCACAGGTTGGTAGTGTGCTTGCGCCTATTCAGCCTGAACCTTCCCATCGTTCTTCATCAAGTAGGTGTATATTGTCTTTTCCTTCAAGAGTTGGTATGCTTTGCAATCCTTCTCTTCATTCCCTACTGACTTACAAAATTTACAAAAAAGGCTTGCTGGGGTACTTACAATCTTTTGCAAGTATAGACACTCCTCGTCCCGATGTCCTCTAGTCTAGCATATGCGACACCGGGGTAGTTCATGGGCACTCAATGGGTTTGGCGCACCCGATGAGACGTAGTCCATGTACATTGCATAATTATCCTTAGTGTTCCCATCCATTATGAATTTGGTACACCATAAATATTCTTGGTCTTCCTTTCCCTTCTTGATATCCTAAATCTGTATCATTAGATTAGCCAACTGCAACTGAATCTGCACCATTCTTGCGACACCATCATCGATTTGTGAGGCTTCCAGCTTCATTTCCAATTCTAGTTCTTATGTCTATGATTCGATCTTTTGTTGCATTAATGGGCATCAGATGTATGGTAATAGCACAACAATAAACAAATCTTTATTTTGTATGTCCAACATTTGAAAACCTACTTTGGCCATCAAATTTTTAAATCGTTAGTCAAAGTCCCATACGGACTCTTCCAATGATTGTTTTATCTCCTTGATCTCGATGATGCAATGCGACTCAGATTTAGGTTTTCTGAACTCACAGATCATTGTGACTCGTATTTCTTCAAGGGTCTTATGTGGTGTTCCTATAGGTACTACATAGAACTTCATAAATTAGTCAAGCACACGACCCATCAGAGTCGTGATCATCTGCACCTTCTTTAAGTCCGCGTTATGAACTAGGCAGACCATCCAAATAGCTTCACAGAGGAACCAATGCTGCTATGGATCCTCTACTCCATTCCCATTGAGTGTGGGTAACCGAACATCATGCCCTACCATTGAGTTTGCGTTGAGGTTATCTGATGAATAATTTAGTGGAGGTGTACCCTCCTGCGCGCTAGTCATAGTACTAGCACTATTAGTATTAACAACTGTTTCAGGAGATGAGGCTCTATACCTTACCTCTAGTGATACTCCTGGTGTTATGTAGCCGTGCCTTGATCTTGGTGTCTCCACAGATTCTTATGAATCTTCCACTCCTTGATAAATCGGGCTATAGTCTTCTTCTTCGTCGCAATACCCTTCATCTAGATATGACTAAATTTCATGCTCACTTTATTCGAACAGACTAGGACTTATATTTATCCTTTTTCCGGACCTTAATCTCCTTCCACTCCTTAGGAATCCAACTTCTGGTTTAGGTTTTGTACTTCCTGGGAACATCTCAGCTCACCATTTCCCATTTTCTCCGCAGATCATCCTTGAAATATCCCCTCCTCTGGATATGCGACTCAACTGTTCAACTGCAAGATACCCTTCTCATAAATGAGCATCTTTATCCATGTACTTATGGACAACAAGTATCTTCGTCGAGGTCCTTGGAAAAAAATTATTTTAGCCTCACTGTATGAGGTTATAGTCTCTACTGCAAACTCAGTAATATACCCTTGCAAAATACTATCGACCCAAAAATCAATAGCTCTAGAGATGGTGTTACTTACACTGGTTATCTCATGAACAAACTGATCACTCCACTCAACCACTTCTCTTCTATGGAAATTTGTTTGTCGAGTTACCAATATTGACAACCACTCATACAACACAATGGGAAACTCTGCAAAGAAGATCTCATGAATATCTGAGTATATGTGTTGGTCTAACTAGTCTTCTATGCTCAACAGTGATCCTACGCTCTCTTATTGCGCAAAGGTTAGCATCTTAGACTCTAGCCAATCCTCTATCTCCTCCTTTGTCGGATCACACGACATCTCCCTCAACTCAAATTATTAGGGTCCCAGAAATGGAACAATTTGTTGTCCTAATCTTCCTCCTTGTCTCGACCCAAGGTTCAAAAACAACACAATACTAAGAAAACACCTAAAGACATCGGTCCGACAGAGCAAGCTCAACCGGAAACACTCGCGAGGCAGGAACAGTCTTACCCGAGATATCTTAATGTGTAACTTCCATAACCATGTTTATGTAGTTGGTGAGGGATTATAGTCCCTTTGCGTGTAGCCAAGGCACTAGACAGAGATGGAGGAATGGAGTCTTTTACTACGTGACAGAGATGCAACTGTGTGCCACAACCGACGTACGACGTAACCTTGTCCTTAACCACTTAACAACTGGAGAAACTGTGCGACGCGGATGATTCCTTACTTATAATGGATAGTGTACGACTTATATTGTAACGTAGCATATTAACCATGAGATCGTACATAACATGTCGACAATGCTTTAAACATTCATTCATTTTTTATTGATTGGTAATATTGCGACATACATTCAAACACTAACCATCAATAGTACAAGATAAAGAATTACTCAAAATTCACATAAGCTTTCAATAACTCAACACATGAAATAATGGGGAAATCCATCTGGGAAAAACCACCAAGGTACTCTTCATCTAGCATGAGAAATATTGGTAGCACCTTGCAGTTTGCGACTTACAGATTGTTCTTAATATATGTCTTTTTTTCAACTCTTTGTTTCTCTCATTATCTCTGGTTTATTGCTTCTATCTACTCCTACTGATCCACACACATCGTGGATCGACTGTTCTACTCTATTGTCTACACACTTAGCTGCAAATTACTCCTACAAAACGGTTTGCGCACTTAGCTACATATCCGTGGCTCAACAACCCTCTACTATCAGATTCCTCTCTGATCTTTTTCAATCCTTCTACTCTTACCAACTCTTAATGAAGCTAACCCTTATACAGAGCGGGTTCCTCCTACTTATAGTGTTTACAAGACCACGCAGGGTCGACCGAGTGCAACTTAGTTATTACAGACACAAGTAACTACAAAATATCTTCTATTATATTAATGTCGGCCCATACCTAGCTGTAAAATTCCTTCATTACATTAACCACAACCATAACTAGCCGCGGAAATGTCTTTCATCATGTCTGTACAGGTCATAACTAGCCGCAAAACTATCCTTTACCCTTCCGTTGATTCATCCTTCTACAGTCTTTCTTGACTTGCACCTTCTCAGCTTTAACTCTTCTACCTACCTCTTCCACCAACTCGGATCTACCTTTCCTCATAGGGTCAATCCTTGTCACAACTTCCTCTGCTCTTCCCTTGCGCTTCTTCCTTTACCTTCTTTTCCTCTGTCACGCGCTTGCTTTTCCTCTTGCACTTGCGTGTCGGATTCTTCCTTGTGCACTTTTCCTAGCCCAACATTATTAAAAGCAAAACCTTAAATTGAAAAAAGTTGTTGATGATGATGATGATGATTAACTTCCATTGAGACCAACTTTGATCTATCCGACCTTAAGAAGGATGATATTTGGTTTAGTTTAAAATATTGTTCCTATGCTCAAAGAGCTTAGCAAGAAGCTTTCTTAGCTCTTGGCAAGTTATGTATAAATCATAAAGTAAACACTTGACATAAAGCAAAAAGGTAATTTTTTGTTAGAAAGTCATAAGTGAACTTAAAAACTTCCATGAGGTAACAAAATAGGTAGTGGCAAAGTAATAACAAATTTATCAAATGTAGATACTTTATCAAGCTTAGTATAAGATATATGAAATACAAAAGATTAAACTTGTAATTAAGGGATTTATATATATTATAAATAAATATTTGTTCAAATAGATTACTATGATTATCAAATTGATATCATTTTTAATAATATAGTTTTGATGGTGAGTACATTAAATGGGTGCTTTTGAAATAAATGATCTTGTATATATCAACCTTAAAACTATGAAATCGATATAATTAATATATATATATAATTTAAATACATATGTAATTTAAATACGCTTCAACCAAATCCATAACATTTAAGATTTAAAAAGGTGTTCATTAAAGTATAAGCTACATTTGAGTGTCAAGCATGAGGGGATGATGAAAGAGTTCATTAAACTATGAGTTACATGTCAAAAAATGGAGGGATGATATATTGGATTTAAAAAAGACTTGATTTAAAAGGACTTAATTAAACTACCAGTTACATGTAAAGAGTGAGGGGATGATTTAATGATGTCAAAAATGAGGGGATGATTTAATGATACTAATTTATTTATTTAAATAAATTGATTACTTTAAATAGAATGATATTTTATGTTAGGCATTGGGCGTAGCTTGGGTGGTTGAGAGATTCGGTTGTTGCACTCCCTACGTGGGTTCAAATCTTGCTCGATATATTTGTTCCTTGGGAGCCCTTGTATATAATGAAATATTAGGTTGGTGAGTCATTTATCGTGATTAATGATGCCCAAGTTCATGTATGCTTTCCTAACGAGTATAAGATATTTTCCCAAGTAGACTTAGCCATGGTGTAAAATTGGACTTCCATGGTGAACCACTTTAAAAAAAATGATATCTTACATCGATCAAAATAAAATGTGTTTCAAATTACCTTTATCATGATAATATGAGATTGGTACATTATTTCCTAAGTTTAGAGGTATGGATAAATAAGGATGCCATATTTGTCTCACAATGCATAAATGTAAAAAAGTTACTTTTTTATATTTTATATGTTTTGAAGGGTGAATTGTAGATTATCATTTGGAAATGGGGTGAATTTAAATTATTAGGATCTTTCTATGCTATTAAATGCAATTATATAAGTAATTTGGTGGGAGTTTGATTTCATTCATCAACACAATAAAATAATATTTGAATATTTAACTTATGTGGTTACTTTCTATGTAAGTGAATGCAAGGCAAATGGTTGGGAGCTTGATCTAATTAATCAACACAATATAAGAATATTTCACTTACATAGTTACTTTAATTATAAGATCTATGTCTTCATCAAATATCATTGCACTTGTTAAACATTACTAAGAGATCCTTCTATGATACAAGGTACAAGTAATGATATACCATAAGTAATGACTTCCAATTTAATATGTATATTACAAATCCAAATTTCTATATTCATAGGATGAGAGGGAGTTGTCATTATGGTCCAAGATTGGTTTGGGATGATATGTAGTGCCTTGATAAGCAAGAAGTGGCATGGGACATCATTTTCTGGCATAGAGATACAACATATGACATTCATGAATGCAACACAAGCTTGATAGTCACTATGATTAGTACTTGAGAGCATGAATGGCATACATAATCACCCATTGTAATTCATTGCAATAATGAAGGTGTCCTAGAATCTAATGCATTGGGTAAGGCCTAACATGTCTAGTACCATTATGATTACATCAAAGAGAATGCAACAAATAAAGAGAATGGAAATTGAGGTATTGTACATAGAGGAGCCCAAACAACCAATATCCCTTCCAAACAATTAGGTGAGGAGAACTTAAGCCTTTAAGCCATTAGGTAAGGACATGATTGAGAAATTTAGAATAATGCTTTAGTTATAGTGAGTGAGATCTTAACCATTAAGTTCGAAAGGGAAGAGGCTTTGGAAAACTTAATAGTCAAGGAAGTTGATGCACTCAACCCACTTTATTTTATGTTTTATTGTTTTTGTTTATTGGGTCATATATTTGTATATATTGTTCTATATGTGAGTGTGTAATAGGTGTTTATTATCCATTAGGAGAAAATCTGGTTTGGAACCTTCAAGTGATAGTAAGGGCATATTAGAACCATGATAAACTCATGGTTCTAACCTACTCTACATGTCACTTCAAATTTCTAAGTAGAATTTATAGCAAGTGTATATGTTTTCCTTGATTATGCATAGAGTTGCATTCTACAATGCATTATGGGGAAGATATTTCATGTGGGTTAAAGCTAATGCCTTGGTAACAATAAAATAATAAGAATAATATAATCATAAGGACATGAACTAGCAAAAAAACTAATTGATGTATAAGGCCTTTTTTTCTTAAACAAGTTACCCCTTTGGGAAACAATTTGATTTTTAAGGTTTACAAAGTTGCACACTGCCATACCCCACCCCCCGCCGCACCCAACCACAAATTTGACCATGTTACCTCCGAAGAGGAAACACATGTTCTCAATTGTCAAGCACAAATGTGTGTAAAAACTAAAAATAATAAGAACAAAGTGATGCATCACTGGAGACAACATTATAAACTTGTAAAATAAGCTCAAAGGGCTTGGTTCTACTAGTGGGGGTTGTTGAGTTTTTAACCAATGATCAAGGTTTAATTCTTTTAATGATGTTAGGGCCTTCAAGTTATTATGGGGCAATTAGATGCCCCTTAAGTTGCTTTGCAGCACCCAGAAGTAGTGGTCAAACATGGCAAGCTTGCATCCCCCCCCAACACACATATAAGTGGTTCAAACCCCACCTAGTTGTCATCCTTAAAGCCAAACACTCACAGTTTCAACCATTTTATTATGGTGAGTTATGCACCAACAATAAACAAATGGAATTTTCTTACTCTAGCCTAAGTTTGATTCCTTGTTGTTGGTGCTCTTACATCTTTCCTTAGAGTCATGAGAATGGCATATCCTAGGAGTGCAGTTCCATTAATTCTAACCCAATCCTAGAGAATACAACTAGATTAGATAAAAACCCATCATTTTTTCATTATTAAGACAACACACTAGCCTCTATGTCCACTATTTTAGTATAACATTAACCTAAATTCAATTCTTTCTTGATAGTATTTTTACTTGAAAGCCCCTAAAATGACAACCATAACTGAATTCCAATTCCAATATATAAAAATAAATACTTTGACAAACAAACAAATATTACATTTTAAAATAATAATAATAATAAAATTAAAAATAAAAATTATAATACATTTACGAACCTAATCTATTAAATACTAATAAAAATTATACCCCAAATTTAACTTAAAATAAAATATATTATCTTTAAAATAATGAATAAAGATATAAAATAAGTTAATCTAAATCCATCTTAACTTTTTATGAATTACAAGTAAGATAAATCTAAATTAATAAACAATTTATTTTTAAATAAAAAATAAAAAATACAATAGACATACTAAAATAGAATATATTATATTTAAAATAATAAATAAAATCAGCTGATTTGAATGGATCTTAAATTTTTAAGAATTATTATTAAAATGAATTTAAATTAATAAAAATAAATAAATATTTAATAAAAAATACAATAAACATGTTTAAATCCATCATAACTTTTTCGAAATAAAATAAACATACTTAAATCCATTTTTGGATAATATAAAATAATAAATAAAACCAGTAGAATTGGATCATCTTAACTATTTATGAATTAAGATTAAAATGAATCTTAATAAATAATTTATTTTTAAATATTTAATAAAAATATATTTAATAGTTTTTTTAACTATTTAATAAAAAAATACAATAAACATGCTTAAATTCATTTTTAACTTTTATTTAAATAAAATAATCATGTTTAAATCCATCTTAAGCAAGAAATTAAGGTGAAGATGAATCTAAGGTGATGAATAGAAATTCCATAGTATATTTGATGAATTACATTAACTAAAAGCATATAGAAAGATCCAATAAAAAATGATGAATAAAATTGACTATTGTGATATAAAAAAAAACAATATATCAAGTATATTGAACCCTCAAAAGCACCAATGGCACAAGTGGCACCAAACTCATCCAAATGAATCTTAAGTTAGGTAAGATGTTCAACTAGACTATATATGGATAAGGGAGGATTATATAATCCTAACACCCCCCCTTAATCTTGACTTGGACAAATTTGGGCCCTGGCAACTAGGCCAAAACTCACCCATACAATCTAATGAAAAATAAGACTACTTAATAAACTACAAAAAATGGGGAAAACCTCATGGGAACCCCCCCTAAAATAAGCAGGAAATAGGAAAACAAGCTATACTTAAGAGACAATTTTCCTCTTTGGGTAATAACTTCTAAAAATTTTGTTGTAATTTGCAGCACTATGTAGTAGCTTGGTTCTTCCTGAGACTGTGCATGTGAACCTCTCAATTTTCTTTTGATCTAATGAATGTTCTTTGTGTTTCTTCTTTCTATAGGAGGAAATGAATGACCAAATTTGTTCTTATGTGGGACAAACGGTTGATCATTCACTATCATCAAGTAGCACTTTCCTAGAAGCTTGTTGCACCACTCTGTAGATAGCAAAGCTGTGTGAGAGAGTGCAACATGCTCATTCTGATATTGGGTCCATGTTCTCCTTCTGTATTTTGGATTCCCAGCACCATCCCCAGCTGCTTCAATGATATTTTGGGCCCATTTAGGCTTAGGCCACTGATTTGGGATGGGAATTGGATATGGATCTAGATTCTCATGAGGTACAACCTTAATATCAAGATCATGTTGATCTTGTTCCTCTTCATCTAAATCTGAAACATGTGACAAAATATCATCATCAAAAGGAAATGGAAGAGTGTTTATACCTTCTTGTTCTTCAGATTGTGGTAGATCAAGCAATTGATCTTCTTCAAACTAAACACTGCGCTCTATGAAGCACTTCCTAGTTGCAATTTCCATCAATTTATATACTTTTTCATCCTCAACATATCCTAGCAGTATGCATTCGCTATTATGGGCTTGAAAGGTATTTCTCTTATCCATGGGTATTCTATCCCAAGCTTTGGAACTAAAAATTCTCAAGTGGGAGACATCGGGCTTATGCCCATATAGTGCTTCGAAAGGAGTGGCCCCAATCACTGATTTGTGAGGCACTCTACTCTGTATGTATGAAGTATAGTTTACATCTTCATCCCAAAGAGAAGAAGGAATATTCTTGGCTTGGAGAAGACAAATTTTCATCTCCTTCAATGATCTATTTTTCCTCTCAACCACACCATTCTGCCATCTCCTTCAAGGCTCTGATACCATGTTAAATTATTGAACCATTGATCTACAAGCAAATGAGAGCGATTGAGAAGTAGAATTGTGCAATGGAATATCAAGAACAATGTACACTTAACAAGACAAATTTGAGACAAGTATTATGAGAATTGACCAGTTAATTACAACATTAATCTTCATTCATTCAAGTAGTAATACAACACTGTTACAATAAGGAGAATTCAAATCATGTGGATAAGATTCAAATCTACGAACTAAACCTGACTGACTGGCTAACTTAGTGTGTCTAATCACTACATGGGATCCTCTAGTCTAACTCTTGATGTCTAAATTAGTCTTACAATCAGTTAAACTAGTTAAACCAGTTAAACTGATGAGGTAGTTGGAAAAAGATGCCACTTCACCATGCAGCCATGCAAAACTGACGCTAGACTAACTAAAAGCGATCTAACTAAATGTTGAATTGGCATAATTGCCTACCTAGCACAACCAACTGACGAAGGCTATTGGTGGCACTTAGAGTGGATCCTAGAATGTAGGGATTGGTACCGGTGTCACCAAAATGGCACCGGTGGCACCAGTGGCAGCAATATCATGGTGGATCCAAACTCATCCAAATGATTGCTAAGTTAGACAAGATGTTCTACTAGACTATATATGGACAAGGGAGGATTATATAATCCTAACACGTAGAGTCACTCTGATTTGTACTTGAGAGCATGAATGGCATACATAATCACCCATTGTACTTCATTGTAACAATGAAAGTGTCCTAGAATCTAATGCATCATGTAAGGCCTAACATGTCGAGGCCCATTATGATTACATCAAAGATGTGGCAACAAAGAAAGAGAATGAGAGTATTATATACAGAGGATCTCAAACAACTAGCAATCCTTTCCAAACAATTAGGCAAGAAGAAGTTAAGCCATTAGGTAAGGACAAGTTTGAGAAATTCATAATAATGATTGAGTTATAGTGAGTGATATCTTAACCATTAAGTTTGAAAAGGGAAGAGGGTTTGGAAAACTTAATAGCCAAGGAAGTTGATGCACTCAATCCACTTTATTTTATGTTTTATTGTTTTTGTTTATTGGGCCATCTATTTGTATATATTGGCATATATATTGGTGTGTAACACTGTAATAGGTGTTTATTATCCACTAGGAAAAATTCTTGTTTGGAACCTTGAAGCGATATTAAGGGCATATTAGAATCATGAAAACTCATAGTTCTAACTTACTCTACATGTCACTTCAAATCTCTAGGTAGAATTTATAGCGAGTGGATGTTTTTTCCTTGATTACATATAGAGTTGCATTCTACAATGCATTATGGGGAAGATATGTCACGTGGGTAAAACTAATGTCTTCATAACAATAAAATATTAAGAATAATCTAATATAAGGGCATGAACTAGCAAGAAAACAAATTGATGTATAAGACCCTTTTCTTTATTAAACAAGTGACCCCTTTGGGAAACAATTTGATTTTTAAAGTTTACAAAGGTGCACACTACCATTCCCCCCCTCCCACCCAACCAAAAATTTGGTCATGTAACCTCCTAAGAGAAAACACATGTTCTCAATTGTCAACCACAAATATGTGCAAAAACTAAAAATAACAAGAAAAAAGTGATGGATCACTTGAGTCAACATTATAAACATATAAAATAAGCTCAACAGGATTGGATCTACTGGTGGGGGATGTTGAGTTTTTAACCAATGATCAAGGTTTAATTCTTGCAATGATGTTAAGGCCTTCAAGTTGTTATGGGGCACTTAGATGCCCCTTAAGTTGCTTGGGAGCACCCGGAAGTAGTGGTCGAGCATGACAAGATTGCATCCCCCCCACACATAAGTGGTTCAAATCCCACCCAGTTGTCATCCTTAAAACCAAACACTCATAGTTTCAACCATAATTTTATTCCGGTGAGTTAAGCATCAACAATAAACAAATGGAATTTTCTTACTCTAGCCTAAGTTTGATTCCTTGCTCCTTAGAATCATGAGAATGACATGTCCTAGGAGTGTAGTTCCATGAACTCTAACCCAATCCTAAAGGACACAACTAGATTAGATAAAAACCCACAATTTTTTCATTGTTAAGACAACACACTACCCTTATATCTATAATTTTACTCTAGCATTAACCCAAGTTCAATTCCTTCTTAATGGTATTTTACTTGGAAGCCGCTAAAGTGAAAACCACAGCGGAATTCCAAATCCAATATATATAAAAGAATACTTTGACAAACAAATAAGTATTATATTTTAAAATAATAATAATAATAAATAAATAAAAAACCAACCTTTTTTTTTCAGAGAAAAAATACCAGTGTTTGTTATTCGTAGGAATCAAAAGACATCATTTACATATACCATCTTTATGACTGTGAGAAATATAACAAAACACATCACATAGACATAAAGATGTAACAATGTTGACTACTGCCATCCAAAATAAAAGAAAAAAAGTCTGATCATAGCATACTTTTCTCATCATCCCTAATAAATCAAGTCAGAATATGCTGAGTAAGATCGAAGATGATCGTCAAACAGACATTCCTGAGCAAGAGTTGCTGGCTGAAAGGTCTCATACAGAAACAGACAAATATGATCAATCAAATGCTGAAAGTCAAACGCTGAAAAACATATGGCTCAGTAACACTAAAAAAGAACATATTGGCCATGCTTTATGACCATTCCATCCAAAGTTTCATACCAAGTTCCATATCCCATATCCAAATTCAGGGCTTGTTTAGAGAGTCCATCTGCCAGTGAGTTATGCTCACGAAATATGTGTTTGAAAAACACCGGAGGGGCCAATTGGAGCATATTTCTTATATCAATACACCAGTGCATCAATGAAGGAATATCAAGTGCAGAGAGTTTGTTTAGCCAAGATATAATAACCATAGAGTCGCCATAGATCAAATGCATGGGAACTCATCATCAAACTCACCCTAAGAACTGCCCAAAGAGCCAATAATTCTTCTCTAGTGTTCGTGCTGCAACCACATCCCATAGAGAAACTGAAGTAATGAGAATCACTTAGGTAGATCACAAAACCTGAGCCACCTATATTCTTCGCAGCAGCCCCATCGAAAAATCCACAAGGATAGGCCTTCAGAGGCTTAGAACCAATATTCCGAATTTTTTTAATTTTCATTGGAGCTGGATATGAATTTAAGAAACCTTCAACCCTGGAGATAAGAGCAGAGAAAGGAGGTTTCCTATTTTCAAAAAGACAATTATTTCGAAGAAGTCAGATACCCCAGAAGATAAAAAGTGGCAGGGATCTAAAAGGAGCAGAACATGCAACGGAGTTAAACCACTGAGCCAGAAAGGATGAGACTGTATTGTAGGAAGGAAAGGAAAACCCATACTTAGCCTCGAAATGNGGTATCTAAAAGGAGCAGAACATGCAACGGAGTTAAACCACTGAGCCAGAAAGGATGAGACTGTATTGTAGGAAGGAAAGGAAAACCCATACTTAGCCTCGAAATGTGAGGATACGCACAGTGAAGGGGCAAACCAAAAAGAGATGATAAATATCCTCTTCATTCCTTTCACACAGAACACATCTGCTTAGGCCATGGAAACCTCTACTCTGAAGTTGATCCCATGTTAAAATCCGACCTTTAGCCAATAGCCAAGTAAAGCAATCTATTTTCAGAGGTAATTTTTGAGTCCACAGAAAATCCAGAACAGGTTCTTGAATGTCTAAACAAATGACAGTGAGAATACAATCATAGCCTTTTTCAGCAGATAGAGGGCCCACATAATTATTTTGTGACCAGAGAAGAGAATTGCATTGATCAGAAAGACGGATTCTGCCAAATTCCAGCCCCCTGATAAAATTATCCCAAAGAATTTTCCATTCCCCACAAAGATCAAGCTCATCTTCCGTGAACCAGTAGCTCGTAGCAGAGGAAGTGTGATTTCTTGCTTGACCTAAGGAAACAATCCCGTAGTCTTCCAAGTAAACTCTCAATTCTCTCAGCAGAATAAAAGAGGAACCCATACCAACAATAGGATCCGCACCAATGCGGATAGCAGAGCCATTACCGACATGCCAGAGAATTCCTTTACCAATCCACGGTAAGGTAGAGAGGAACCCTCTCCAAATTATCGATGCATTCCAAACTTTGAATCTTTTTTCCCTAAACCAAGAATGCAAAGGCATGTTTTTCATATATTTAACAGCGATGAGATGATGCCAGATGTCATTGCTGTTAAGAGCAAGCCAGAAACTTTTCATTCTCAAAGAAAGACTGAAGCTGTGCAGGTGCTTTATTCCCCAGCCACCAAGAAGAGTAGGATGTGCCAGAAGATGCCAGTCCGCAAGATGGAATTTTTTTTCTTTGAAGAAGAGCCCCATAGAAAAGTAAATATCATCTTTCTGAGCTTTTCTAAGATTGAGGAGGGAATCGAAAAAAGAGCCAACCAGAACACAGGAATACTCGACAGAACAGATCGAATGAGGACTAAATGTCCACCAATAGACAGAAGTCGATTTGTCCAATGAGAGATTCTCTTCTCAAATTTAGATACAAGACAATACCATATTACCCACTTAGACATTAATTCATTTATTTTTGTCTTATTTGCCTAGTCCATGAGTCCCACCATGTGCAAGTTGCTAATTGCCTATCCATAGAGGTCAAACTTGCCATATTTGACTCATGTAGCGCTTGGGAAAGCCTTAGGAATCAAATCTCCTTTATTCCTGGCCTCCTAGGCGCCCTTCTGCTTTTTCTGCTTTATTGACTGCTTTTTCAGTGTTTTAAGGCACATAGGAAAGCAAGACTAGGTGAGGTGAACTTGTTTTATTGCCCTTTCATCCTCCACTATTTCCTCCATGCAAAAGCATGTATGAGCTGCCATTCAACCACTCATTAGCTTTCCCATGCGCCCTTTCCAATTCGTGAGCCTCATGACATATTTGGGATCAGCTTTTTACACCTATGGGGGATTTGCCTATTTTGGGTAAGCCTGCTTTATGCTAGTTTTGGATGCCTCCTTATGCATTCGACCTATTGATGTATTCTATATATTCAGCAACCTATGATATTACAGGGTTGGCTATTGTACACTGAGTTAATATAATTTTGTGTTACAGCTCCATTTTTAGTCTCCATTGTTGACAATTTTGCATGATCAATTGTAATTTGTTGTGAGTGAAATTAATCTATTGCTGGTCAGAATTTCTACAAGAAGAGAATTGCATTGATTAGAAAGACGTATTCTGCCAAATTCCAGCCCCCTGATAAAATTATCCCAAAGAATTTTCCATTCCCCACAAAGATCAAGCTCATCTGCCGTGAACCAGTAGCCCGTAGCAGAGGAAGTGTGATTTCTTGCTTGACCTAAGGAAACAATCCAGTAGTCTTCCAAGTAAACTCTCAATTCTCTCGGCAGAATAAAAGAGGAACCCATACCAACAACAGGATCCGCACCAATGCAGATAGCAGAGCCATTACCGACATCCCAAAGAATTTCTTTACCAATCCACGGTAAGGTAGAGAGGAACCCTCTCCAAATTATCGATGCATTCCAAACTTTGAATCTTTTTTCCCTAAACCAAGAATGCAAAGGCATGTTTTTCATATATTTAACAGCGATGAGATGATGCCAGATGTCATTGATGTTAAGAGCAAGCCATAAACTTTTCATTCTCAAAGAAAGACTGAAGCTGTGCAGGTGCTTTATTCCCCAGCCACCAAGAAGAGTAGGACGTGCTAGAAGATGCCAGTCCGCAAGATGGAATTTTTTTTCTTTGAAGAAGAGCCCCATAGAAAAGTAAATATCATCTTTCTGAGCTTGTCTAAGATTGAGGAGGGAATCGGAAAAAGAGCCAACCAGAACACAGGAATACTTGACAGAACAGATCGAATGAGGACTAAACGTCCACCAATAGACAGAAGTCGATTTGTCCAATGAGAGATTCTCTTCTCAAATTTAGATACAAGACAATACCAGTCCTTAACCAGATAACCCGAAGGCTTGAGGAAGTATCCCACGTAAACAAATCCCTTATTAATATCATCAAATCTGTAAGGAAGGAGATCAGTAATTCTTCGGAGAAGGGCCTCATCCAGACCATTATGAAGAAAACAAGATTTATTCATATTTATACTCATACCGGAGGCCTCACAAAATGTATCAAGGATTACTTTGAAAGCCATCCATTCTTCAAATGAACCCAGACCAAATAAGATCACATCATCTACAAAAAGTAAATGAGTGAGGAAAAGTTTAGTCGAAATCTTGATCCCTTTAATTTTACCATTCCTTTTGGCATCTTCGATCAAAAGGCTGAGACCTTCTATAACCAGGATGAACAACAGGGGAGACAAAGGGCATCCCTGCCTGATACCACGAGAGGCCAGAAAAAAGGTAGTAGGAGAACCATTCACGAGGACAACAAAGTTAGCAGAAGAGATACAGCCCAAAAGCCAATTCACCCCAACAAGAGGGACCCCTATTTGAATGAGAATAAGACAGATAAAGGTCCAATTTACCCTATCAAAATCTTTTGACAAATCCAACTTAAGGATGAGAGCACATCTCTTATTGGTTTTGACAGTATGTAATACTTCCTGTGTTATGGCTATGGACTCAAGAATCTGGCAGTTCTTTAGAAAGCCGAATTGCTGAGGAGAAATGGAAGCATCTAAGAAGGGTTTAAGTCTTAGGGCCGCAATTTTAGAGATCAACTTATAGCAAATATTACAGAGAGAAATGGGGTGAACTTGTCAGCAAAGGAGACAGGCAAATCAACTTTTGGAATGAGAGCTAAAAAAGCAGAATTAAGGGCGGGAGTCACTCTGCCCAATATCCTAGAAGTTTCCACCATATTGACAAGGAGAGGACCTAGAAGATAAAAAAAAGTCAAGTAGAACTCAACAGGCCAGCCATCCGGGCCTGGCACCTTATCTCTTTTAAAAGTTTTAAGGGCCCTCTCAACTTCTATAATAGTAACAGAGCTAGTGAAAGCCTCATTCTCCCCAGTACTGATATAGGAAGGAAAAAGGCGAATAACTTTAAGCTAGGCAGCAAGGTTTGTCAAGTGATCATCCTTAAAGATAGTCTTGAAGTAACGAATCCCAAGGGATTTGATACTATGATCATCCGAAACCCGAGTACCCCTATCATCTTGTAAGCTCCAGATAGCATTATGATTTTTCCGAGCCGAAGCCACCGCATGAAAATACTCAGTATTAACATCCCCTTTAAGAGCCCATGTAACCCTACTTTGTAGTCTTGCTGAATAAAGCTCATGATCTAACAACTTTTGAAGATCAGTTTTAAGAGAATTTAGTCTCAGCTGCTATTCTTCATTTAATATAGCTGATTGAGAAGAAAAAAGAAGAGAACTAATTTCCTCTTCCAAGAAAACTGACTTATCCATCATCTTTAGGGATTCGACTTTTGTCCATGATTTGACTTTTTCTTTTAGGACGCGAAGTTTATAAGAGAGTTCATACATAGCATCCATCGAAATATCCGAACGAATAAGTGGCCATTCGGTTCGAATCATTTGAATAAAATCCTCATTGTCTAACCATGATTGATTAAACTTAAAAGGAAATGCACAAGGACTCTGATGATCCAACCAATCAAATAATACAGGGAAGTGATCAGAAATCCCACATCTATGAGCCCAGATACCTGGGGAGAGAGCTAATAAGCTGATCCGATATCATAAAACGATCAAGCCTTTTTGAGATACCATATTCCCCTATCCTACCATTCCTCCAAGTAGGGCCTGCACATGAGGGGGCTGCATCCACTAAATGATGATCAGAGAAAAGCTTGGTGAAAAACGATCCCAATGGATCAAGTTGCGCTCTAGAGCCCCAAATCTCCGAGGCATTCAAAGTTAAGTTCAAGTCACCAGCTAGGATAAGATTTGGCAATGAGAGAAGACCACCAGAAGCTACAACACTCCAGAAAGAATCACGATTAAGGTAAGGGCCATAGCAATTTAGAATGGATAGCTCGAAAGAAGAGCCACGAATCGAAGATTTTAGCAAGATACCAACAACAGTATGGTAGGCTTTACATTTTAGGAGTTTTGGGTTCCATCTAGATAGAATTCCCCCTGAAAAACCTTTAGAATTAAGGGCACAAAACTCCCATCCCGGATAGAGCTTAGAAAAGGAAAATAATGCAGGGTAAGAACTGGTCATTGTCTCTTGGAAAAGAATGACATACGGTGAGAGCGATACAAACAGGTGATGAAGGCTTTTTTTCTAGGCTAAGCCCCCCAAACCACGGACATTCAATGTGAGAATACGCATTAGGAATCAATCTGCTGAGGGGTTGAAGCTCTAAGGACCCTTTGAGGTGGAGAGGAAGGCTTACGAGCCGCAACTTTAAGTCTTGAAGATAGTGGAGTATAAGGAGCCTAGACGAGGTCCACAGCATCAAGAGGAGATTTTTTTTTCCGCCTTATAGTAACGTTCTCAAAACGGATGGAGTCGAGAGGAAGAACCGAGGGGGAGAGTGGTGTTAAATCAGTAAAAATACTCAGAGACTTTTGAAGGGAGGGATCGGTAAAGGACGAAGAGGTAATTGGGCTATGAGGAGGAGAACCCAAGGGCGAAGGAACAGTGGTGCCGAGGGGAGGGAAGTCTGCATCAGTGAAAAGAGGAGAGGGGGGAACAATTTTTGGAGGAAGAGTTTGTAAAGGAGGAGAACGCGGTGTAGCCACGAGGTGAGCAGCAACAAAAACCCGAGAAGGGGAGTCCTTAGGAACCACAAGAGGTGTAGGAGGGTGAGAAATTGCGATAGAAGGCGGGACATTGGATCCACGCAAAGGGAAATAGGAACGAGGAGATGAACTATCCAATGAAATAGGATCGGTTGAGGACATAGGAGTACCTCGATTATCATCCACAGAGGGCAAAGGGGGACGCTTAGAAGGCGATACATTGGAATCACGCAAAGGGAAACAGGTACGAGGAGAATAACTATCCAGAGAATGAGGAGCGGCTAAGGACCTAGGAATACCTCGGTTAACAACCACAGAGTCCAACAAATCCAAATCAAGGTTTGAAGCATCATCAAATAGGGAACAAGCATTATTTAGATTTCCAATAGAGGGGTCTAGAGGAACTGATGACAAACATACCTGAGAATTCCTTTTAATTGGTGAGATGGTATGAAGAGCCGCCAATGGAGATCGTTGTTCCGGGGAGGCAGAACCATTACGAAAGGATGGACATGCACGTCGCAGATGGCCCGTTTCCCGACAGCAACTGCATCTGAACGAGATGCCTTGATAGTCCAGACGTTGTATGAACAGACGTTCCCAGCATAATATCTCAATTTCTGTTGGTAGCCCTTTTGAAATGTCCATCTCAACAAGGATTTTGGCCATCCTCTTATCGAAGGAGTTCATAAAATCATCATCAAGTGCCACAAAGTGACCTATTGTGTTTCCAACTCCCTCCAATAAAGGAGGATTCTAGAGCGGAAATGGAAGCCTCGGTAGAAGAGCCCACAGATGCCTTTTCTAAACTCTTTCATGCGCCGGATCGAAATTAACATGCCAATGTTCTAATACCAGCGAACCTTTACCCACTCTCCATAGGCGATTCAAAACCTCTGTAGCATGCGCATCTTCCAAGAAGACAAAAACTATCCAACCCCGAACCAGAAGGCTGATAGTAGGGACGTAGGACAAGAAGGGCTTCCAATGTTCGGTGGCCCAAGCAAACCAGTCTTTTTTGTCCATCGAAACATATTCCAATCTACCTATAAGCGCACGGGAGCACAATGCTGCCACCCTATCCAAATATATATCTCGACCCACCACATAGTGCAATTTCCCTTCCAAGATTTTATGGGCCTTAGCCTTTCTACAATGACGGAAGCGTGGTCAGCCGATGGGTCGGCAAACCCATCATGGGTCTCCGACATAAGGACCGAAAGGAGATCCCCAAGAAAATGACACACCAGTCAACAAAATGCCAACGTAACCGAGAAAAGAGACAGAAAAACTGCATGCACCACAGAGAACCCAAAATCAAACCCTAGTTAGGGTATAAACAATATGGAATAGCAGGGTTAAATAGAAATCAAAACCTAATCAGACCCACTAACTCCGGAATCAACATCCATCTTCAGACCCAGCGAACAAAATGCCAACGAAACCGGAGAATGTGACAGGAGCAGACCGCATGTGTCATAATCAACCCGAAATCAAACCCTAGTTAGGGTATAAACAATATGGAACAGCAGGGTTAAAGAGAAATCAAAACCTAATTAGAACCACTAACTCCGGAATCAATATCCACCTTCAGACCCAGGTCAACAAAATGCCAGCAAAACCGGAGAATGAGACAGGAGCAGACCACATGCATCACAATCAACCCAAAATCAAACCCTAGTTAGGGTATATACAAAGGAGAAACGCAGGGTTAAGAAGAATCAAACCCTAATCATACCCACATACCCTGAAAACGACAGCCATCTTCGGACAGAGAAACTGCGTGGACGTGGAGGACAAGTACAAACAGACCCCCGAATACAAGGAGAATCTTCTAGAGACAGGAAAAAATCATCACAAACGACGCTGGAAGAAAGGTGGTGGAATCTGCAAATCACACCTCATCCACGGACAGATAGCATGGCCAAGCCAAAACCGACTAATATGTACCGTTCCCACTTATTTTAGACTGGTTGGTACTAGGCCTCAACACATGAGGATGGACTCCAGTCGCCGATTACGGCTCAATGAAAGGGACATGCTAAGCCAACAAACCCGAGAAAGAAAAGCTGGGGGAGACTAAGACTGCAAACTCAAACAGACAAGGAACCAGACAAACGAAGCAAAACCCAGAATAGTCGTTTCAAGAAACGGCCTGTTACCTATGGGGAGCAATGGAAGAGACCAGCGCCACGACCAAGGGGAGGAGTAAGCGCTGCTTCGAGGCACCGCCATCATGTAGCCTGCAAAACCCCCATCCTCCACCAGAAGCTCTGAAGCCCACTCAAGCACATTCGACTCTTAATAATCTTTCAATAAAATACTAATAAAATTGAAACCCCAAATTTAACTTAAAATAAAATATATTATCTTTAAAATAATAAATGAAAAAATAAAACAAATTAATCTAAATCCATCTTAAATTTTTATGAATTAAAAGTAAGACAAATTTAAATTAATAAATAATTTATATTTAAATAATTAATAAAAAAATACAATAAACATACTTAAAATAGAATATATATTATTCTTAAAATAATAAATAGAACCAGTTGATTTGAATCGATCTTAACTTTTTCAAAATTAAGATTAAATTGAATTTAAATTAATAAATACTTTTTCTAAATATTTAATAAAAAATACAATAAACATGTTTAAATTCATCTTAGCTTTTTATAAATAAAATAAACATACTTAAAACCATTTTTAGATAATACCAGTTGATTTGAATCCATTTTAATTTTCTTTTATGAATTAAGATTAAAATGAATATAAATTAATAAATAATGTATTTTAAATATTTAATAAAAATAAATATTTAATAATTTATTTTTAAGTATTTAATAAAAAATACAATAAACATGTTTAAATCCATCTAAACTCTTTGGAAATAAAATAAACATGCTTAAATCTATTTTTAACTTTTATTTAAATAAAATAATCATGTTTAAATCCATCTTAACCAACAAATTAATTAAGATGAAGATGAATCTAAGGTGATGAATAGAAATTCCATAGTATATTTGATGAATTACGTTGACTGAAAGCATATAGAAAGATCCAGGCAAAAATAATGAATAAAATTGACTATTGTGACACACAAAAAAACAATATATCAAGTACACTGAACCCTGAAAAGCATGAGGGTCAGGGAGCACCCCGCCTCACATGCTTGACCTTCCTATATTTTTCTTGTCACTTTCCTTCTATTTTGTTTTTAGCGGACGATGAGCTGTCAAATGCCATGTGGACTCATGGTCAGCGCATGGCCGACATGAATTCCAATTGGCGACGTGGAAGCCCAAAGACAGTCCACATTCTCGTACGTGTCATGTCAGCTTTGGCATGGCGCATGGCCGCCGCAGTGTCAACATCCTTGACGAACATCCACGTGGTGAAATTCGTGATTCCACGCGTTTTGACGTGCAATTTTTCCGAGATTGTCGACTAGCTGTCCTTTTCTCGCAGCCATATCTACCAAACCCCACGCCACGTAGGCGGTTACCTTCATCGGTGTGAACTCCCACGAATTCATTCCGGCACGAGCAGAAATTGGATCTCGCCGCCGCCACCGCCGCCTGAACAGACTAAACGCAGACGAATTCACACGCGAACCTTCAACCACTTGAAGATAAAGCTCTCTCGGATATACCATAAGCAGCCATGCAGGAATCCAAAGCACTCAACAAAAAAGAAAATATTGAATTCTGTCCTTTTACAGCAATCTGTGGCGCATTTAGATTTCACTGCATCCGTGGCGGCTGCACTGGAGGGCACAATTGACACATCACAGGATTCGACCCGAGGGATTGGGATCCAAACCAATAGAATTTATATATATCTGTGTTTATTGGATCTGTCCACGGATCAGAAGCAGAAGTATTTACCAGAATTTTATAGTAAATTAGGAGAGACGAATTCAAGAAGATTATGACAGAGAAGGGTGGTTCAGGAGGACAAATTGATTTGCCTCCGGGTTTCAGATTCTTCCCCACCGACGAAGAACTTGTAGTTCATTATCTCTGCAAGAAAGTTGTGTCTCATCCTCTTCCAGCTTTTATTATAGGAGAGGTGGATCTCTACAAGTATGATCCATGGCAGCTTCCAGGTATTATGTTTCATATTTCCTCAAAGATTAGGATAGGTTTTTTAATAAATTTGGTGAATTTGATACCTTCTTGATAGAGTACAAGAGGTTTTTTAATCTGGGTATATTTTGTCTGTTTTTTTCGCTATCTGGGTCTGTTTCTGTATTAATATCGACAAACAAATATTAACAAGATTCCATTTTTGTTGTAGAGAAAGCTTTGTTTGGAGAGAAGGAATGGTATTTCTTCACTCCTCGGGACCGCAAGTATCCCAACGGCTCTCGGCCCAATCGGGCAGCAGGGTCCGGGTACTGGAAGGCTACAGGCGCCGATAAGCCCATCACGACTTGCGGCGGTAAGAAGCGAGTTGGAGTGAAGAAGGCTCTGGTTTTCTATAAGGGGAAGGCTCCCAAAGGATCCAAGACCAACTGGATCATGCACGAGTATCGTATGGCTGAAATCAACTTGGCTGCCAGGAAGAAAAACACGTTAAGGGTATGCAAACAATATTTGTGACAGTGTTATTTTCACTGTTAAATCACCGTTATCCTAATATTTTAAGAATAGGAAAACAGAATTTAGTGTTTTATAGAATTTTTTATGTTATCGTAATATTTTAAGATTGGGAAAAGAGAATTTTTATTTTCCATGTGATTTTGCTTGTAGTATTTATAAGTTATAGGTTTTTCATATGAATTTACATGAATCAAAATTAGTTTAAGCTTCAAGGGACGTTCATCATCAACCATCATTGTAATCATATAATCTCAGTTAAAAGGATGACGTATCAAAATATATAATTATGAAAAGGTAGCCAGTTTAGGGATAGGGACTTGATACCATGATCTCTGGTTTGGTTTGTTGCAGTAGTCAGCAGCAGTCAGCCCATGGACCTGATAGTGATCTCTGGTGTGCAGTCAGTCTACTAGACTTGATGCTATGATATCTGGCTTGTAGTCCATGAACTTGATACTAGACTTGATACTATGATATCTGGCTTGTAGTCCATGAACTTGATACTATGATCTCTGGTTTGCAGTCAGTCTACTAGACTTGATACTATGATATCTGTCTCTGGTTTTCAGTCTACTAGACTTGATACTATGATATCTGGCTTGTAGTCAATTCGTATACTAATTAGGGACTTGAACCACCCATGGACCTGGACCAACTAAGAACTAAGAAATGAACCAAAATGGGTTTTAATGGAGGTTAATCATCATAATCTTAGTAAAAAGGCATAATCTTAGTAAAAAAAGGAAACTGTGATATCAGGCTTTCAGTCCATTAGTACAACTATACTAACTAGGGACTTGGACCAATTAAAAGATGAACTAAAATTGATCAAAATTGATGTTAACCATCATTATTTATCATATAATTTGTTCATCATTATCATATAATCTGTGAATTTGGAAACTGGGATATCAGTATATTAACTAACTAGGGACTTAGACTAAGACCATATAAAAGATGAAATAAAATTGATTAAATTGATGAAAATAGAGGTTAACCATCATCATTATCATATAATCTGATAATCTGGAATATAATCATCATTATCATATAATCTGATAATCTGGAATATAATCTGATAACCTGGAAATTGTGATATCAGGCTTGCAGTCAGTCTACTAGGCACTTGAACCAATTAAAAATGAACCAAAATTGATCTCAATGAACCAAAATTGATTTAAAATTAAAAATGAACCAAAATTGATCTCAATGAACCAAAATTGATTTAAAAATTGATTTCAGTGGATGTTAACCATCATCATTATCATATAATCTTCCTTATCATATAATCTTCCTAAACTAGAAAACCGATTATCATATAATCTTCCTAAACTAGAAAACCGAGATATCAGGCTTGCAGTCATTTTGTACTTGGACCAATTAAGAAATGAACCTATTAACCATCATCATAATCATATTTAATCATCATAATCATATAATCTCTTAAGAGTAAGAGGAGGGTTCAGTCTAAGAGGACTGAGAGAAGGGCTCAGTCTAAGAGGACTTAGAGATTTACAGTTTCATAAAAATAGAAAATAAACTAGGGATAGGGACTTGATACAGTGATCTCTGGGTATACTATGGACTTGGACTTGATACAGTGATCTCTGGGTATACTATGATCACTGGGTATACTATAGACTTGGACTTGATTGGCTTGGCTTGCAACTTTGTGTTTATTCTTATTCTTGTTATAATTGTGACCACTCCACTCTTGTGACCAGCCATACCAGCCAAACTCAATCAGTAGAGCTAACCCTTTCCAACAGTAATAATAATAAAAATAATAAGCCCTACTTAATTCATTTTAAACAATGTTTTTTATGGCTGTGTTTGCAGTTGGATTATTTAAATCATTAAACAATGTTTTGGGGGGTGTTTGTGATTGCAGTTGGATTACTTGAGTCATTAAACGATGTTTCTTTTTTTTTGTTTTGATTGCAGTTGGATTGCTTGAGTCATTAAACAATGTATTTCGTTGTGATTGCAGTTGGATGATTGGGTACTCTGCCGTATATACAATAAAAAGAGCAGTGCTGAGAAACTAGAAGAGAAGAAATTGGCTGAAGAAATGGAGTCACGCCAGGAGATGGAGGAAGCAATCGAGCAGCAGCATAAGAGTAGGCCTTTAGATCCATCTCATACTGATGCTTCAACCGTGTCTGCAGAAGGTGGACTGGCATCTACAGATTCATCCATTCTAGTCTCTCAGCTTCCTGGTGCCATGAATCTAAGCTCTGATCATCATCAGAATCCTTTCTACCAACATCATAGCACAGATGAAGTGCAGCAGATCAACATGAAACTGGCAAACCAGTTCATTCAGAAGCAGCAGCAACACCATAGCACAGACGAAGTGCAGGTCAACATGAAACTGGCAAACCAGCTGATTCAGAAGCAGCAGCAGTCAGGACAGTCCTTGAATTTCAATTTGGGTCTGGACGGTGTGCAGAACCCTTTCTTCCATTTGGACCATTCAGAGTCCTCTTCTTTGTTTAGCCCATACCCAGAATACATTGACAGTTACAGTATACAGAGATCTTATTAGAGTATCATTCAGACCATGTTGGTACACTGAATGCCAAATCCAATCTCTTTGGTTTTGATACACTGTGCAAATCGTTCCTGTATATTGAAGTATATACCCCTATCGATCTGAAACTTCGGGCGCAAAATCGCAAGGCGTTTATTCTTTCAATCAATGTATAAAAACTCCATAATATATGTCATCATATTATTAGAATATCATTAGATATTAATTAGAGTATCCCATGTTGTTACACAGAATGTCACAGCGAGTCTCTATGATTTTGACACGCTCTGTCACATTACATTATCAATTGTAATCGTTACTGTATATTGAAGTATATTCCCCTAACGATTTGATACTTGTGCTGAAAAATAGAAAGGCATTTATTCTTTCAAATATTGTATAAAAAGTTGATATATATGGATATATTTGTTCTTCTATTCCAATCTTTTCAGGTCACCATGGTTGAAACTTGCTTCAATTTTGCTAAGTTCTTCTATTCCAATCTTTTTATGTCACCATGGTTAAAACTTGCTTCAATTTTGCTAAGTTCTTCTATTCCAATCTTTTTATTTCACCATGGTTGAAACTTGCTTCAATTTTGTTAAGTTCTTCTATTCCAATCTTTTCATGTCACCATGGTTGAAACTTGCTTCAATTTTGCTAAAATTTTGAATTGCTCTTTTAAATATAATATATATACTTTTATTCCAATTTATTCATTTCATCATGGCTGAAACTTGCTTTAAATTTGCTAAAATTTTGAATTATTTTTTCAAATATTGTAAAAAAAAAAGTTATATATATATATATATATTTTTTTCTATTTCAATCTATTCATTTCACTATTCTTGAAACTTGCTTAATTGTTTTGAAAATATACCCTTTATTATTCTTTCAAATATGGTATTAAAAGTTGCTATATATGGATATATTTGGTCTTCCATTCCAATCTATCTCATTACACTATGATTGAAAGTTACTTTAATTTTGGGAAAGTTTTGAATTATTTTTTCAAATATTGTAAAAAGTTGATATATGTAACTATATTTATTTTTCTATTTCAATCTGTTCATTTCATTATCATTGAAACTTGTTTTAATTTTATGAAAATTTTGAATCATTCTTTCAAATATTGTATTAAAAGTTAGTATATTTGTTTTTCCATTCTAATTTGTTTATTTCACCATGGCTGAAACTTGTTTCAATTTTATGAAAATTTTGAATTATTCTATTTAAATACGGTTTAAAAAGATGATATATTGATATGTTTGTTTTTTCATTTCAATCGGTTTATTCAGCATTTTTGAAACTTTTTAAATTTATTATACTTACAATTTTTTTTATTAGTTCATACTTCATTATAATTATAATTCTGGTTTTTTTAAAGAGTTTTAAAAAACATTGTTTTGTGGACACTAAGAGTTGAAAGATTTGTAACCATGAATTACAAAAAGAAAAATAACCTTTAGTAATAATTTAGTTTATAAAAAGATCAATAAATCAGTAATAATCTAATTTATAAAAAAAATTAATAAAAAACTGTAAAAAAACAAACTTCAAAATGATGAACAAAAAACTTGTAAAGTTCACTCCTCCCAATATGCTTTATGGGTTACCAATTAGTAGTTTATAAGGAGATAGAGTTTTATTAGTCTTCCTTAAACTAAAAGTCCAACATTCTTTACTATCATCCTTTTTAAATGTTTAATATTGGAAATATTTATGATTTCAATGAATCTACCATTTCAATAAATTTTAATAATTTGAATTTTTTATCATTATCATTATCATTCTTTGAAGTGTTTACCATTGGAAAATAAAGCAATCTAAACCTTCAATATTTTGACTTTTTCAATAAAAAAAACTTTTTCTATTACAATAATAAATTCAACACCTTTATTTTGAATAAATAATCTCATTGTTTATTGGATATTTTGACTTTTTCCAATAAAAAAAATCTCTTTTTATTACAATATTAAATTCAGCACCCTCATTTTGAATAAGTAATCTGGTCATTTTATTTTTGCAACTCCAACCACTCTTACTAAAGTTAAGCAAACTCTAACCCATTTTAAGGAAAATGATCTTAAAAAAGTAAACCAGCAAAATGGTCCAAATGTTCAGATGTTGAGAACTAAGCACGGAGCTGGAGACTCTTAAAGAATCTCCCAGAGCAGGTCTGCAGCTGGTATGCCCAGCTCTAGATACCGTTGACTAATACAGGCTGGAGACCTTCTGACATACCTTTTTATAGTCTGTATCTAGGTGCTTAACTCTAGCCATGTTCAAATTACCCTTTGATTCATTTAAAAAAAAATTACCCTTTGAAAAAATATTAAAATATAAAAACAATTCATTGAACCAAATAATAACATAAGGCAATCAAAACAATTTTTGAACCATATTCTAAACGGAGCTGCTTAACTAGGGGACGATTTTGGAGCTGCTTAACTAGGGGACGATTTTGACTTTACAGGCTGATTTTTAGTCTCTGGTGAATTTAAGTCACAAAATTTTGTAGTTTTTGTTGTTGGTTAACTGATTTTAAATGCAGAAATGAAATCACGTAACCCAAAACCCCCTAAACACCCACACTTTATATCAACTAACAATGTTTTTGCTAGTTTTGAAAATTCTATAAAAATTCATAACCAGATAAAAGTAAAAACCAACCAAAAATAAAGAAAAAAAACGTTCTATGGTTAGACAGCTCGTATTTTAAACTCATACGACTCTCTCCAAGTGTGAATCCCATGGGGCCATGATGATCTGATAACGGGATAACGGGTTGACAAGACAGACGGTTCTTTGGACAAAAAGCCTCTGGACTCTGGAGTCCGGGCTCCACCTGTGAAAGATTTTCATTCATTTGGCTGTCTTCCATACGAATGGGAAAATGCCAAAATATATTGATTATGTCTGTGACTGAGGCCGGCACTGGCAGAATGATGAAATCCATGTACAACAGCTATTTATAGCTATGCACGCACGCACGTGGGCGGCAGGATGACGAGGTCCATCTGAATATGGTTTTTCACTTTTTAAATGCATGATTCCATATGTATAACGATCATCCTGTCAATTTCCATTCACTTTTTGGCATTCATATTTTTTTTCCATTAGAGGTGGTTTATATATATATATATTTATTATTTATTTATTTTTTATATATTTTTTGGCTAGTTCAAAAGGGAGTTTATTTGAGATATTTTTGAAAATTAAGTATTAATATACGACATAGAAAGATTTGAAATTAACATATACATATAAAAAAATTAATAAAATAATGTAATATATGTTAATAATTAGTTAAGTAACTTTTAGCCCAAACATGTGTGACTCATTGGGGTTCAGGTTTACTTGTGTGTCCTATGTCCCATGTCTTGAGGGCAGGTGTGGGACACCTAGGGGTATAGTAGTAGTGGGAAGGGATACCTGGACTCTGTGTCACTATATATATATATTGTCACTAGGGGAGTCGACCACTGGGGGCTGGTACTCGTGTCACACACACACACACACACACACACACACACACACACACATATTGTCATTAGGGGAGTCGACCACTAGGGCTCGCTGGTACTCGCGTCACACGCACACACACACACACATATATATTGTCACTAGGGGAGTCGGCAAGTAGGGCTCGGCTAGTACTCGCGTGACACAGGGTTCAGGGATATATATATATATATATATATATATATATATATATATATATATTAGTTAATTAATTTTTTAATTCTTTTTCAAAAAAAAATCTTGTTATCTATTAGAATAAAAAAAAAAGAATTACATCATAATCCTTCAAATTTTCAGCTATAAAGTTTAGCTGTCTAAACCTACAATATCTTGAACATAGGCATATCCAAAACAACAAAAATATTAATCATCATTAAACCCTCAAAACTCATGCACATAAAGGCAAAAAAAAAAAACTGTATCAATAATATAAACTGACAATCGTCTAACTAAGAACTGGAAACTTCTTGAAAGTGCATATATCCTTCATCAAGCATAACAAGTTTTTTTGTATAGTTGGTCTGCCTCCATGTTAAACCTTCTCAAGATATAAGACATAGTAATTTGATGAAAAGAATTAATGAAATGTTGCACTCTCATACACCAGCTGAAGAATATAGAGCTTGAATCTTCCCCTTTCCCATTCTATCATAACCTTGGAATCTCCAAAGCATGTTAATAAAACAAAGCCATTTAGAGTAGCAAATCTAATAACTCCCCATAATCTCATCAGTTCGGCCCTGGTGTTACTTCCTTTACCACCTCCCATCCATAAATTGAAGATATAGTCCTTGTTTAACATAAGAACCATGCCACTGACACTGCATCCATCCCACGGGGATCACTCAGTGAACTTGTTACATAGCATGTTCGTTCATAGGATATTAAAGAATATCCTTAATTTCAATAAATATTGGAAAATACTTCCTAAAATTGTATTGTTGAACCCCCCTCACAATATACCTTTCCAATTAAGAAAACCCCTAGTTTCACCAAATATTGTAGGTATCCATTTTATCAACCCATTTTTAATACCCCCTTTATATCATATTGTAAAGTTGTAACAACAAGAGCCCTAATGCATCTTAGTACAAGCAAAACAAGACGATAAATAAAATATAGTATAATGCTAGTAATGATCCCAACAGGATTGCAAGCATGACTGAATCATTTGTGGCGTTGGATAATGGAAGACCCAACGAAATAGTAATGGGGAAGGAAAAACACGTAAAAGAAAACCCAGTGGGCTAGCTCAAGTGATTGAGTGCTATAAGTTGTGAGTAGAATATCTCAGGGTCAAATCCCCGAGTGGCTATACATTGTTATATAAGGGCCTCACTTGATGTCCTCACTGGGTTAGCCCTGTAATCAGAGCAAACGGGGTGAGGGCCCTTCGGGTGGGCCCCCTGTGATTTTATTCCTGTGGACGTAGCAACCCCACTCGGGGGGGTTTGTGAACCACATTTGATATATATGTATGTATATATATATATATATATATATATATATATATATATATATTATCAACATAATTATAATATTATAATTGTTATTTTAAATTAAATATTTTAATATACAACAATTTTATGTGAGACATTCAACCATGGAGGCATTGAACATGTCTCTGTGGGCGGCCTCCAGTGAAGTAGTCACTTTGACATAGTCTTCATCTTGTCCCTCTCTTCGAGTTGAGAGTGAAATGAAAACATCAGAAGTTTTCGTATTGAGTTCTGATTGTTCTACGTAAAGGGAAATTTTGTTGCTTTCAATAGAACCCTTTCCAAGTACTGGGGTTATTTCCTCTTATTGGAGTAATCTAATAGAATTTTATATTCCTTCGAGTGTTCCTTTCCAGATGTATGTGCAAATTACTGCTAGGAGCATACTTCGCACTATTGTTGATGAAGGCGCTTATGTTAGTATTCAATCCTCAACTGCTTGGAAAGCTACAGGTTCTCCTCAACTTATGCAAGCTTCTAACCAGATTCTGGCTTTTAATAGAATACCTACTGCACCTTTATGGATCCTTCCTCACTTACCTATTTCTCTAGGAGGGAAAAATGTTTGTATTGATATTATGGTAGTCCAAGGTGTCATGACCACCATTTTGGCGACACCTTCTTCACGTCGAAGTGGGAAATACGATCAAGTTGGGAGGCCTGGCAAGGTGAAACTTGGATAAGTGAATGGAATAGTGAGAGGCGTGCAGACCATGTGGGGGTGCGCTCCTACAAACGAAGCTTGCGTTTAGCAAGCACGACACCCTAGCATATTCAACAGTTGGCAACACACTTGATCTTGAACACTCGTTGATGGAAGGCACCTTGGAGGAGTATGGGGGAACGACACCCATTGATGAGGCATGATGCACTCAATCAAATGGATCAGCAAACCAAGCGTCCATAGAAGGTGTGTGTGACACCATGTTGTGTAGGACTTTAAGGCATGTTGAGGGGGATGTTCAGTTAGGAGTGCCCAATGCCCAACCAAGGAAGCCACCAAGCAAGCGCGCGAATGAGGGGAAGTCAACCAATAAAAAGAGTGTGTGTGTGGACCCCGAGCGTGCGTGTTCGCTAAGCAAGGGGGCACGCCCACCTTTAGAGGTGACTCCTACTCTAGAGGCACCTATATATTGGCAAAGGAATTTGTCAATTTAATCATCCAAGAAGATCCAAGTTTGGCTTAACAAACGAGGAGAAAAACGGGTTTAACAACAGTAAACAAAGTCGCAGCATGAAGCAAGGAGGAGAATTTTGCTAGCTGTGCATTCTTGGTCTTTCTCTTTTTTCTGTGATCTTCAATGTTGTGTGTTTTGAGCTGCGATAAATGCTAGCACTGCGTTTTGACATATCTTCTATGTACTGTGGTGTGTTTTAGCCATTGAGGGTGCGTGTCGGGAGTATTAACTGCGTTGACAGTAGCCAAAGCGAAGCTAGAGTTAAGTTTTTCAGCAAAATCCACTTAGGCAGAAAAGCTAAGTGTTGGACCAGTTGCAGGTTGTCGAAGAGGTTTCACGCTCATGAGTAAGACGCTCCGTTGGATGAGCACTCCACAGGCTCAAATGATCGCTCTGTAGCTCGGATGCTCCGTAGCTCATACACTCCGCAGACGAGCACGCCGCAGGGCAGGTGCTCTGCAAACGAGCGCGTCGCCTAGAGAGGCGCTCTGCAGGAGGTGAGCTCCCCGCAAAAAGGATGCACTGCAAGGTGGGCATTCCATAGGCAACAGGCCGCAAGAGTGGGCGCTCCACAGAACGTGCTTCGTAGCCAGACGCGCACTGAATTTTGGGTGCTTCGTAGATCGGGCACTCTGTTAGCGCTTCGCAGCTGGGAGCTCCGTAGTAGGATGTGCGTCGCAGCACAGGCGTTCTGCAGATGTGGGTGCTCCGCAGGGAGAGTGCTCCCTCAGACACCAAGGAGCAGCATGCTCTGAAGACGCGTGCTCCTGCAGTAGAGAGTCATGCACTCAGAAGTCGCACACTCTAGAAAGATGCGTCCTGAGGTGTGTGCACTCAGTGAGTTGCGACAGCACAGAGCCAGGTGCACTAAGGTAGAAAATGACGAAGTGTGCCAGTGAGGGTGTGCTTCCATGAATGGAAGGTGTGTTCCAAGCAGAGGTGCATTCTACAGGTGAAGACAACATGCGCTAAGTGAAGGTGTGCTCGACAAAATGGTGAATTTCACTAAGTTGAAGTGCGCTTCGGTGAATAAAGGTGCGCGCCAGGAAGGGGTGCGTTCTATAGGAAGAAGATGCATGGACGGTAGTGTGCACTCAGGTAGAAGGCGTGTTTGGTGGACACGCACTTCGACATAGTTGAAGGGACACTTGGTCAATTTTTTAGACAAGTCTTACACCTTTGTGAAGATGTCCTTGGGAGCGCTTCACACTTGCAAGCGGGCGGCTTTGCTGCTTGCGAGAGCACTATTGGAACGCGCTAAGGAAAGTGAATAGTTGAAGAAAATGTGCGTTCAGAAGAGAACATGCACTGTGAAGAAGGCACTTGGGGTGCGCTCAACGAGCGAGCGCCCCTTAGCAGCGTTCAAGTTGGAATGTGTTTCAACAAAGAGGCTTTGTGAGTGCGCTAAGAGAGTGTGCGCTCAACAGGAGCACTTCCGTAGAATAAGTGTGCTCTAGAGGAGTGACCGCAGGAAGGTGGGAGGCTGCAGTGGTGCGCTCACAGTAGCGTGAGACGAAGGTGCATCAAGCAGGTTGGTTGAGAAAGCATTTGGCAGAGCGCTTCGGCAAGTCAACAGTGGTATGCGCTTGAGGAGAAGCGTGTGCCCAAGAAGTCTTCTTGGACAGGTTTTTGTTCAACTGCGACAGTTTGAAGTGCACCATTGGAAGTGCGCTTCAGCAAAGGAAAATGCCCATCGAAAGGTGGATTTAGTAAAGATTCAAAAAATGGAGGAAGCATCAAGTAAAGGGGTGCTTTAGTTCATTTTGCATAACAACAGGTGGATGAAGTTTTGGTTCACTTAGTGTGCTAAGTGTGCCAAAGAGAAAAGAAGGTTGCTAGGAAGTTGGCGACAAAGTGAGCTGGAAAATATCAAGTGTGGTGCAAGTGGTAGCATCACACAACAAAGTCAAAATGGAGATGGCTGGAACAAGTTTATTAGAGGCATTGACAGAAATGTCCAAGTGTTTGCGGGAAATAAGTGATTTATTACAGACAATGTTCCAGGAGTAGGATGACGGTGGATTGAAGTGTGCTACGGTGAAAAGCACCAACTTCACCCATAGTTTGGAAAGAAAAGTAGTTGCAGTGGCACCTTGCGATGAGACTGGAAGGTTGCCAAGCATGTTCGCAGCGAAGGTTTGGAAAGGACACTTGGTGCAGACAATTCAGAAGTTGGATAAGACAGAGAGTTTGGCAAGTTGGGTTGGGAAGGCAACCTGGAACGTGGATTTTGGGGAAGGAACTCTTCAGCAATGAACTTAGCAGCTTGATGACCAAGAGGACCAAGGTTGGCTTAGTCTTGGAAATTTATAGAACAATGAAGGTGATGCTCAACGATGGTTTCTATTGAAACAAAGTCCAATCGAGATGGCAGATGCAATGATGGATTGCAACAAACATGCGTCCAAGAGAGTTGTGGGTCTTCATGGCAACATGACTTTGACAGAATGACGAAAATCAGCACTGGTTCAAGGCTTAGATTTGGTGGTGGCTCTATGCAAGACTGCGGTGAATCCTCAAAGAAATGAGGTGCAGCAGAGAATGGAAGTTGGAACGACGAGCTTGCGTATCCAATAAAAGGATGACAACAAGACTCAGCAACTCTTTGATGGGGAGTTGGATGGACGGGTTTCATGGGAAGCCTTAGCAGCTTTTGAGAAGTCAATGAGTATTTCTCTTGGCATGTTGACGTGGGATGGATGGCGACATCACTTTGATGTTGATCATGGTTGATGAGACGAGCGTGTTGGATCGCTTCCCGTGATGATGGAAGTGAGACCAAAGAGCCTTGCGAAGGTGGCCTTAGACAATTAACAGTCAAACGATGCAGATGGATTCATCTAGGGGTACTTGAGCAAATTGTCTAAGTAAAATGGACAGTTCAACATGACAGAAATGATTTTTACCAAGGATCAACAAGTTGTGGAGTACACTGAAACGCAGATGGAAATGTAGTTTAGAGATGATGAATTTCGTTCCTTCGAGTTGGAAAGAAAAGTTGGATTAGCGCCCCAACTTGTCTGGATTTAGGGGCTAGCAACGGATGGAGGTATTGATGGATTAGAAAAGTACTGATGCATACTAGGTGGTAGGTGCAAAAGTTGGTACATGAGAGGATTTTTACTCTCAGTTGCAATAGTCGGTTGCATATTGGGCAGAAGCTTCGATTAGTGAAAACGGTTGTAGGGAGTTCCTAAAGGTTACTTGAGAACATTGTTGGGAGGACAACAATTTTGAGTGGGGGAGGTTGTCACAACCACCATTTTGGTGACACCTTCTTCATGTCCAAGTGGGTAAGATGATTCGATTGGGAGGCTTGGAAAGGTGAAACTTGGCTAAGTGAACAAAACAATGAGGGGCGTGTGGACCATGCAGGGGTGCAATCCCATAGGTGAAGCCCACGTTTGGCAAGCATGACACCTTAGCATATTCAGTGGTTGGTAGCACACTTGAGCCTGAGCGCTTTTTGATGGAAGGAACCTTAGACGAGCATGGGGGAACGACAGGTGTTGATGAGGCATGATGCGCTCAGTCAAATGGACTAGAAAACCAAGTGTCCATAGAAGGACTTCAAGGCATGTTGAGGGGTACATTTTCTTAGGACCACCCAATGCCCGACCAAATAAGCCACCAAGTAAGCATGCAGATGAGGGGAATTCAACCAAGAAAAAGAGTGTGCGTGTGGACCCCAAGCGAGTGTGTTCACTAAGCAAGGGGGCGCGCCCAACTTTTGAGGTGAGTCTTACTCTAGAGGCACCTATATATTGGCAAAGGCATTTGTCAAGTTAATCATCCAAGAAGATCCAAGTTTGGTTTAACAAACGAGGAGCAGCAGTAAACGAAGTCACAGCATGAAGTAAGGAGGAAAAGTTTGCTAGTTGTGCACACTTGGTATTTCTCTTTTTTTTTGTGATCTTCACGGTTGTGCGTGCTGAGTTGTGATAGATTCCAACACTGCGTTTTGACATATCTACTATGTACAGTCATGTGTTTTAGCCATTGAGGGCACGTGCCGGGAGTATTAGCTGTGTTGAAAGCTATCCCATCATTTTAATACAAGCTTCCGCGGATTTACGAGTTTGCAACCCCACCTTTATATATGTTGTGCACTTTCTTCTGTTGTTGGCTTAAGTAATGTGTTAACAGACAAACATGAAATATTATAAGTGTGAATAATTCTAAGTGCTAAGCAAATCTCTTATGCATAATTGGTTAAGGCGTAGTCTGCTGGAATGCGCTCATGCTGGCCACGCCCCTGAGTTGCTTCTAGGAAAAGCCACACGTCACAACAAACCCTAGAGAAAGGTGGCGCATGTTGTGGTCATGACACAAGGTCCCTTAGATTTTAATCTACTCCTTGGATGAGATTATGTTTATTCCATGAATGTTGTAGTGGCCACGCTCCTTCGAGTGACGCATTTTACCCATGATGCGAAGATTGTGACCATTAATCAACTTTCCTTTGTTAAACTCGATCATCATATGAGTCCTAGTCATCATACTTCCTTGGATGTCCCGCATGTTCTTGTGGTTCCTTCCCCTTCATCAACCATGTCTCTTGACTTTACACATCATACCGGATTTTAGTCATTTGTCAACTGATAACTTCTTCCCATCAGCAGCTTGGGGGGCATGTCTCCAGTCTCTAGACATTATACTGGAGTTAAGTCGTTAGATTTTTATGTGATGGGGGAAACCTACACCTTTGGACATCATGTTGTCGAAGAACTGAAGAGAGCATAGTTCCCTTTCTATGTCAAGCTCATTAACAAATGAAATAGGAGTTTATGAGCATAGTTTACTTCCGATTTCAAGCTCGTTAAAAAATAAAACCAACCTCAAGCATAATTTACCTTTTGGTTTGAATCTTGTGTAAAAATAAAACCAACCTCAAGCATAGTTTACCTTTTGGTTTTAAACTTGAGTAAAAATGAAACCATTCCTGAGAATAGTTCCCTTTCTATGTCAAGCTCGTTAGAAAATGAAATAGACTTTCTCAAGGAAAGTTTACCTTTGGTTTCAATCTTGCATAAAAGTGAAACCATCCTTCAAGCATAGTTCTTTTCTGTTTCAAGCTTGTGTAAAAATGAAACAGATCATCCCTTTGAGGCGAGTCTTCCATCCTTTTTTAGGATTTAAACCTTCATTTCATCTTCCGTTAGATCCTCTTTCTTCCTTGGTCTTTGATGAACCTTTTCTTAGTAGTATCCTAGAGTTTTAAGTTTGGTGAAGAAAAAACGAGTTGGTAGACAAAATGAATCTTGGGGGACATGTATTCAACCTCTTTATGTTGAAGTTGAGCCACTGGATAGTTTTTATTGGGGGAAAGTACCGACCGCTGGACATCATATTGGGAAAATACTGCCGAAAAGACCTGTGTTGAGCATACTTTCTTTTTAGTTTCGAGATCACTAAACCATGAAATAACATATTGAGCATAGTCCTTTATTTGCTCCAATATCGTTAAAAATGAAGTAGATAGCCTGAGCATTCTTCCAACTGATCTTCAAGCTTGTTAAAAACAATAAGATGGTGTTGAGCTTACTTTTTACATTTTTTGTGCTCAAGTTAAAACTTGAAAAGTGGTTTGAGATTAGTTTATCTCTTTTTCATGCTCTGGATTCAAACATGAAAAATGTTTTGAGTGCTTTTAAAACTATATTAATGCTCATTAAACCCTATAATTAGGTTTTTGAGTCTACTTTTAATACTTTTTCGGGCTCGTTAAAATTGTTTGCGAAAAAGAAACCCCAATGGAATCCTCTTTAAGCTCTTTTCTGACTCTCGAAATGTGAAAATATTGTTGAGTGAGCTTGTCAATTTCACACTCATAAAAGTACTTGAAAGGTCGTCTTTTCGACGGTAGTTTACCCCTTTTTCGGTTCATATTGACTATTTACGAAAAAGGTACACTCTAGTCTTTGACTAGAAGAGTTCCCCAGGGTATTATTTTATATTTTCTCAGCCCTTAGTGACTAAATTTTACGAAAAATAACTTTTTAGTCTTGTTTAGTCTTGTTCAGACTCTCTAAACATGGACGACGTTGAGTTTCCTTCATTAGACTCATTAAATCAAACACTGAAAGACCCATTTTTGGGAACAGACCTCTCCTTTCTTGGGTTTGAAAAACATATGAGAATGGCTTATCTAATGATAAGCTGCAATGAGTATTTGTTACCCTCTTTTCACTCATTAAAAAGTAAAGAGGCACTCATTAATCATGATGGGGAAATTAAGGGAAGGGAACTATGTTTCATTTATAATAATGACAGTTTTCTAGTCACCTTTGAACATGGCGCCTGTCTGCATTTCATTCAAACAGCTGGGTATTCAGCTTGTCTCTAAGTCAATCCACTTTTATGAGTCTTGTTACTCCTTTGAATCTTTTCAAAGAATGCATTGTCCAACATCACATTATATCCCGGTATCCGCCTCGTCAAGTCATTCCTACTAAGTCTTCAGTTGTGCCACCCAATGTTCAAAGGAAAGCTGTGTTGAGAGTTACCCTCTACAGTCAAAAGCACCTTTTATGTTGTGTTAGTTACCTTTGAGTCAGTCCTATGGTTACTTCATACTCAAATTCCAAAACTTTATTCTAAGTTTTGTGTCCTTGATGTGGGTTTCATCATGACCCTCCTTCGATGAAACTATTCCTCTCGACTTCAGCACACCTCCCAGGAATTAGTCTTAGAAACAAGTTAGTACCTTGAGATCTGTATACCTCAATGAAAAAATTTCTTGCTTTCGACAATATGTTTACATTAGGTTTACATCATTGACCTTTGATCGAAAGATTCAACCAAGTGTTCGATGTCAGTCCATCTATTCATATTTGGAAGAATGTATTGGGGTACCTTGGGAATCATTAACATTAATGTTTATCTCCCTCGCACTTGTTAATGGTTTTCATCATTGACCGATAATCAAGTGGTTTCTACCATGTTCGACTTCAATACATTTATTCGCATGGATAAAATCGTACTTTGTTGAAGACGAGACAAAGAACCTGAGTTTCTGTTGAGCATTCCTTTCTTTCCCCAGGTTGTGATGGAGTATTTTTATGATTCATAGCATGGATCCACATTTGTATGTCCGTGTCTATGCTCAGATTTGCGTCTGTATGACATAGCTCTACATTGTATGTCTGGTAGTTATTTAAGTCTTCTTCATGGATCTACGTTGTATCTTAGTATCCATGACCGTTTATATCTCACATGGATCTACATTGTATTGGTTGAAAACCATGTTGTGACTCATATGGATATGTATCAAAGTGTAAATGTACTGCAGGATGACCTTGGTCATTGATGAGTTCTGATCTTTGGACTATTGCATCGAAGTGATAACTTGTTCTTACATAGCCTTTTCCCTATCCTTTTCCTCTAGCCTCATGCTTTAGGGAGAATTCCGTTACACCTAGTTCTCGTCAACACCATGTTACAGGATAAGTATCTCATTATTTGCCTTAAATTCCTCAAATATTGAAGTTAAAAATGAGTTGGGAAAAGTAATTCATTAGTTTAAGCCACCACCGCACTTTACCTGTGTGCAACTTGCAGTACCCATCTCAGCAACGCTTTTTCTCCATTTACAAAGAGTGGTACCACCGCCTGCTACTCACTTACAAGTAGCGGTGCTCCCTTAGCACTGTCTGTTTTCCTTAGACAAGGCACGATGCTCAACTTATGAAGGAAAAAAAGAGAGGTTCGAGAGGCTTCTCGAAGGTGGCCTTCGTGAAGCCTCATGCCTATGAATTAGGACAAGTGGAACTCGAGATCCCCAATCCTAAGGATCATCCCTCCACCTCTCCCATAGAATCCTCAACTTACTCTATCCTCTCAAGCCTTTATATACTAGCTCACCCCTCATGAGAAAGGAGAGGAAGAATGTGTGATAGCATCTAAATTCTAGCCAAATTTTGTTAGACTCTTGAGTGATTAGTAGGAAAGTTGAAAGCTTTGAGGAAAGACCCCATTGATAAGAGTTCTCAACACCAAGGCATTGGTTGTATACTCTCCTTCCTTATATTTTAATGCAAATATAGTTTCTTTCCCATAAGCATTGTATATCTGGTTTTATGCTTTGTTTATTGTTTAACTCCATGGTCTTTTACATAGAGTTATAAATTATTTTGTTACTCTTAGTTGGTTTGTTTCTGTTGTGTCTATTGCATGATCTCCACATAGTTCAAGCACATCCAGGTTCATACCTTCACAGTCTGTAAACTTATGTAAGAAAAACAGTGAATTCAAGTGGTTTAATTAATCCTAGGGAAAGTTTCATTATTCTATAGGTGTTTTGTTCTAGTTTTGAGTCTTTCAATCTAGAGAAACAACCTTTATTAGTATTAACTGAGAATTTCCAATAACATAAGCAATAATCTAATCTAAAAAAAAAATCAATAAAAAAATTCAAAATAATAATACTTTTAAAATACCCATTAATGAACCAAAAAAATTCTTAAAGACATAAAGTTCACAATAGTTTATGAGGAGATAGAAAGTTCACAATAGTTTATGAGGAGATAGAGTTTTACTAGTATTCTTTGAACTAAAAGACCAACATCCTTTACTATCACAGTTTTAAGTATTTACTATTGGAGAATGGAACAAAAAGACCAACATCCTTTACTATCATCCTTTTTAAGTGTTTAGCATTGGAAAATGGAACAAAATGGAAAGTAATGTGATTTGAAATCTATTTTTTTTTTAACAATCTTAATAAATTATTTTTATATATAAGATTTTGATAAATCTATATTCTAATAAATTTTAATAATTTCATTTTTTTCAAAAAATTCATAATAACATTTTATTAATATAATCTTATTATTTTATATAATAACTTTTAGTAATACAAATATTTAAATGTACAACTATGTAAACAAAATTGATAGCTGTAATAACCCACTAATAATTTATAAAAAAGATAAAGTTTAAAAATTGAATATCTATATAATAACCAATGAGTTGGAGTTGTTTGTAAGGAAGCTCACTTGTTATGTTTTTTTATGGATCTTTTCTTAAATCTAATAACTAATTAGAATGAGTAGTTTATAAGAAAATAGAGTTAATTTTTATTATAATCTAGTTTTGACTTTTAAATTATTTAAAAAAAATAATAATTATACTCTATAACCGATTTTTTTTTTCAAATATAATCATACTCTATAACCAAAAAATATTTTCCCAAAAGAACCAAGGCTCTTTATTATTATTCTTTAAAATGTTTATTATTAAAAAATGAAGCTATCTAAACATTTAATTATTTTAACTTTTTTAATAAAAATCTAAATTTTATTACAACAATAAATTCAACACCCTCATCTTAATTGAGCAATCTCATCATCTTATATTTGCTACTCCAACCACTCCTACCAAATTTTAAGCAACAACTATCACAACTCCTACTGAAATTTAAGCAAAACTATCATAACTCCTACCAAATTTTAAGGAAAAAATGACCTAAAAATAGGCCAGCAAAATAGTCCAAATGTTTAAATTGCTCTTTGAAAAATATTAAAATGTCGTAACAATTCCATCAACCAAATGAAAAAAAGTATACTAAAATATCATAGCAATTCCATCAACCAAATAAAAAAGGCAATCAAAACAATTTTTGAAAATATTCCTAACCTAATACGACTCTCGAAATGGAAAGAGCATTCACATTGGAATTATTTTCTTTATAATTTGTAATTATCGATAGTGATGTTATACATGTGTTATGTATTCCTTAGTAGTGATGTTTTTTTCCATAGAAAAAAATCGTAACTTTATTATCAAAATTACATTCCTCATATGATCCAGTATCATTTACTGATCAGTGTTCATTTCCTCAAATCCTTCAGCACATAAATGCTTTACAAAAAAGATAATAATTGATTTAGAAATCAAATTATATCCAATCCAGAAAATATCAAAAGCAATAAAACTACAATCAACCAAAGTTGTATCTTATAGGCTACCACAGAAAGTAGTTTTTTCACATTATATTCGTCAAAGTATATAAACCTTGCACTTCAAAACAGTACAAACATCAGCCTATAATCCAAGTTCATCAAAGACTATGAAGAGTATATCTATCATGTAAACTCAGTCTTTGTCCACATAGTAAAAACCTTCAAAACTGTTACAATTTTTAAACCATAAAAAATAAAACTATCAAGATAGATCAGTCATAAACAAAAGCTGTCACATAGTGTCATATAGCCATCAGAAAAACAATCAATATAGCCATCAGAAGAAAAAACAGTCAGCAAGAAACTCTACTGAGTCTCATGACTCTCCCCCCATCCATAAACCTAAAAAATTTGAAATGTCTCATAAGTATTAGTTCCTCTGAACTCCTTAATTTTCCAATGCCCTTCTTCCACATTAACACCTGCATTTGCTAATGCATCAGCTTTAGAATTCCTTTCACGATAGATATGCTTAAAATCAACTTTAACAAGGAAATTAGAAATGTGAATCACCTCCTGTAAGACCTGAGTAAGAAGAATATTATTGATTCTAAACTTACCAGATACCCAGTTGATCACTAACTGAGAATCCCCAAAAATCTGCATGGATTGAACCCCCTGCTTCAAAGCCAAAATGATAAGCAACTTTAAAGCTGAGAGCTCAACAAAGTTATTGGTACCCACCCTAAGTCCAACAGAAAAAGTGAAAAAAATCTCATCTAATACATACAAAATACCACCAGCCCCATAGATTTGTGGCATACCTGTTGTTGAGCCATCAAAATACCCCCAGGGTGAAGCTTTATCAATAAGTTCATTAACAACCAATCTCATGTTCATGACTCTGTTATCCAGAGGATAAGAATTTAGTAACCCCAAACATAAGGATGTTACCACATGAGTCTTTGGCTGAATGTCTTCAAAACAACATAGATTTCTAGCCTTCCATATGAACCAAAAAAAAATTACAGGTAAAGATCTGTACCTGATATCAGCCTTCAATTTCCAGTTCTTTACATAGTCTAAAACTGATATTTCTTGCCAAAAATTGAAGTATCTTAACTTGGCCTCTATTTCTGACCAAACCCTCCTCATAAATGAGCATTCAAAACCAATATGTTCATTAGTTTCAGACTCCACTTTGTAGAGGTAACACCTACTAGGTCCCTCTCTGCCTTTTCTACATAGTAAATACCATGTAAGTACTTTCCCTGAAAATAAAAACCAATAGTAGATTTTTTATTTTAGTGGACAATTAAGTTTCCATAACCACTGCCACCACTAGAAACTTTCTATCTCATTCCTAACTTGAATAAGATGAAAATAACCATCTTTGGGAGTGTACTTATCTGTTTTAGATAGACTCCATACCAGCTGATCATCCTCAGTAGTAATTCTAACATGACTGGATATCAGCAAAGCAACATAATTATTCCAAATTATGTTTCCTGTTCCACAAATCCAAATAAATCGGCATGTAACCAGCCCTGATCTTGAAGTAAAACCATACCAAGGCAAGCAATATCCTTTAAAACAGAAAAACCAACATTATGAAGTTTATCAATCATAGAGGCTGGTAAAACATGCCTCTATTTGCATCCAAGCCAAGGATCAATGCCAATACGTACCTCAGTTCCAGTCCCAACTTTCCACACAAGTGACTGTCCAATCAGATCAAAAGACCACAGAACTACTTTCCAATAGATGGATACACCCTTCCTTTTCTTGACAGATACCCTTATCTAGTCTAATCAAGTTTAGGGAAAAATGTATTTATGTAAAGCAATCTAGGCCCAAAGTCCTGTACCATTAATTAAATTCCACACATTTTTGCAGCAAGTGATTTACCAGATAATGCAGTAATTTTCAATCCCCAACCTCCCAAACATTTGGGTTTTGCCAGATCCTTCCATGAAGACCAAGGTAAACCAGTAGCATCTTTATTACCAGACCATAAGAACTTGAAACAAATCTTCCTAATTCTTTCAAGAATACCCACTGGTATCCAAAAATGCATCCAATAAACAGGTATGGCTTCAAGAACAGACTTCACCAAAATTAGTTTTCCCCCCTTAGATAGCCATCTAAAACTCCAATTTTTTATCCTCATTTCCACTTTTGTAATGAGCCAATCCCAATCCTTCTTGAGATATCTGCAAGGTTTTAGATGGAAACCAAGATATTTCATACCATACTCAATTTTTTCAACATTAAAAGTAAATATGTTCTGTATAGTAATCAACTCAGATTCATTCAATCCAAAGTAAAAGAAAGATGATTTGTCCTCATTAATAATCATACCATATGCTTTACAAAAAATCATCAACACCTCATATAATGTTGACAAAGACTTTTCAAAACCATCAGATACCAAAATGATATCATCCACAAACAAAATATGAGATAGAATAATATTGTTTCCAAAGGAGATACCCTGAAAATCCCCCCTGTGTTTTGCAGTAAGGATATACCTGCTCAAGCCTTCTACCACAATGAGAAAGAGTAAAGGAGCCAAAGGGCATCCTTTCCTAAGCCCCTGGCCAGATCTAAAAAAATTAGAGGCCACCCCATTAATAAGTACAACAAAAGAAACTGATGTAATGCTGCTCATCACCCAAGTAATAAAGGAAACAGAAAAAACCCATTTTAGTCAAAATAACACGCAAGAATATATAGTTAATTAGATCATATGCCTTAGATAAATCAATTTTAAGCACCACTGATTTCATACCCTTGACATGAATAGAATGAATACCTTCCTGAATAATCCCAACAGCTTCATGAATCTGTCTGCTAGGTAAGAACCCAAACTGTTCTTTAGAAATAATTCTCCCCAAAATCTTTTTAATACAAGTAGAAATGATTTTACCAATGATCTTGTAAATAAAATTGCATAAAGATATTGGTCTGAAGTCATCAAAAGACGTAGGAGAAATCGTCTTGGGAATCAAAGCAATAAAGGTAGTATTAAAAACAGCAGGTACTTTTCCAGAAAGTCTCGATTCTTCAATAACTCTTAAAAGGTCACATCCCAAGACATCAAAAAGTACCCTGTAAACTTCCACCGGAATCCCATCAGGTCTCGGGCTCTTGTCATTTTTACTAACTAACAAAACAGACTTAATTTCCCCAAGTGTAACTGGAATCATAAGTTCTAAATTTTCAGCTTCAGAGATATCAGAAGGATATTTGTCAGCAATATCTAGAATCTCTGGCAAATGAAGATTCTCATCTACTAGAAACAGAGTTTCAAAATGTTGAACACCCGCCCTAGCAGTAGACTCAAAACCCTCGACAATATTACCCCTATCATCTGCTATCTTCCATATAGTATTTACAAATTTTCCATGATTATCAAATTTATGAAAGAAAGGTGTGTTATCATCACCATGAAGTAACCAAATAGCTCGACTCTTATGTCTGGCTTCCTTCTCTCTATCCAACAAAATCTTTCTTCTTCTAGATTCCAAGCAATACAGACAATCTTAATCATCTTCAGTAGAATAGCCAAAACCAAAATTGGTACAAGCATTCTCTAATAAAAATTCAATCTCTACTAAATCTTTAGTATCTTGTTCTTTCCTCTTGACATACCAACAGATAGATACATTTTTAATCTTTTTTAGATTAGCAGAGAATTGAGATGCAGGAGACAAATCAGAATTATCATCATACACCTTCCAAGTATTTTTCTATAAGATGACCAAATCCTCATGTTCCATCCAGTGAGAATTAAACTTGAAAGGACTATGTGAAATCTTATCATGACCCAAAATTTGTAAAAATACAGGATGATGATCTGAGTCCCCCCCACACCCCACCCATTGACGAAAGCAGAGCTCAAATTCCAAGAGATCAACAGAAATCAACAATCTATCCAAACGTTTACAGATGTTCTCATTCCCAACTCTTCTGTTAGTCCAAGTGGGTAAAATCACACTTGGCACAATATCCACAAGACCATGATCATCCAATATTTTTGCAAAAAAATTAGACAGACAATCACTTCTAGCCCTATCACCCCAAATCTCAGATAACCCCATGGAAAAGTTTAGATCCCCACCAAAAATAATATTGGAACAGTTAAGACTCACAAAATCCAGAAGATGGTTCCAGAACCCTTCCCTCTCAACATAAGGTCTGTAGACATTAAAAAAACCTAACTCCATTTTAAGTTCAGTCGAATATAGAGCTACATATAATCCAAAATCCATTTCCCAAGAATTCAAGAAATGTAGAACTCTATTTCTCCAACCCACTAGCAAACCCCCCTATTTTCCTTTAGCATCCACAGAGTAGAAAATCCAACCAGGCAATAACAATTCCAAAGTACCAGCAAACAGAACCCCATCACCCATAGTTTCTTGAATGAACAAAACATCAACAGACTAATCAGCCACCAATCTACAAATAGCTATTTTTTTAGGTTTACTAGCTAAACCTCTACAATTAAGAGTCATTACTATCATAAGGTAAACCTATCATAGGCATCCACTGCTCTAAGTGCCCCAGAAACAACATATTGTACTTTACCCTCCTCAAATTGTTCTTGAGTCAATAAAACCCTACTTCCAACAGAAGTAGCAGGATCCACCAATACGTTAGAGCTGGATCTAAGAAAATATCTGGAACTAGTGCCCTTTAAAACCTTGATAGGAGAGATAAACCCTAGATCCCTAAGACTGGAGTCGCCCAAAATAAAATTATCCAAATGTTCCACTCCAGTCTCCAAACATTTACTGAGTAAAGAACCCTCCTCAAGATCCACCAGGGAAGCCAAACTCAAAGGTTTTAGAATCGAATCACTAGATTCTTGGTCATAAATTTCATCCTTGTTACAGTCCGAGGTAAAAGTTTCAGCATTTTCACAAACAATATCAAAATCCAAAGGTGATAAACCCTCCCGGCCAGCAAAAAGGGATATGGAAGAAAAAATAGGAGCAATCGATTTCTTGACATGCCAGACAGACTTAGACTTGGGAACAAAAGATGACTATTTTTTCACAAAAGGTAAATGACAATGATCTAAAAGATGACCATAGCAGTGACATCTATTACAACGAAAGGGAAAACCAACATAATCTAAGGGTTGAGTAAAAAAAAAATCTCCTTTCTTAATTACAATATCTTCAGCAAGACCATTGCGCATATCCAAGAGAACCAATATTCTCCCAAGACAACAAATACTAGTTTCTAAAAATGACACATCAGCCTCAAGAAAAGTCCCAAGGGTATTACCCAACATCCTAAAGAATTCCACAGACCAAAACTCGAAAGGCAGATTAGGTGGTTTAACCCAGATGAGAATAGAGTCATACCTCTCAATACGGGAATCAAATAAGGGTGTCTAACACTTAAGAAAAAGACCCGAGTTGTCCCATTTCCAGAAACCTTTCAAAATGATATCCAAATCCTCGCCATTCTGAAACTTGAATGTCAGCCATCCCCTAGGTAGTATGAAGATCTTCGGACAGAGACTAACCAAAGGTAGCCAAGTATCAGCTACCCATCTATGAATAACATCAGCACTGATCTTTCTCCCTCCAAATCAACCCACAAGGGTTAACTCATTTGTAAGCACGATCTCATTTAATGGAACATCCTCACCCACCACCAAAAAGATGGGTTTTTCCTGTTTGCGTATGCACTTCTAAATTTTCTTCACTGAAAAATTCTTCAATAAACAATGCTATGGAGAACCATCCACAAGTTTCTCAGGTACTATGTAATCAGTGAATACATCAGATTCATCGGCTATAATATTATCCTAAGAAGGGGCCCCTTTCTTTATGGCTGGATTAAGAGCCAGATATGAATCCAAAGTAACCTGTGCAAACATATCCCTCTGACCAATCAAAGGTGGTGAACACCCATGAGCAGCATCCAAATTTGAAAATGACGCCATCAAATTACCATCAGATACCTCAACAAAAGAAAAATCTAATTTCTCCTGCTCTCCAAATGCTCTTCCCAACCCTGGTGGTGTCAAAGACATACCATTCTCAGAAATCACCTTTGATGAATTAAAAACCTAGGTATTCTTAGGCGAGCGTGTTAACGCTTTAGCAGACCGCAAAGACATCAAGACTATGTCAACACACACCCCTATGAACAGCAGACCTCAGGATGAAAAAACCCCGTCACTCCAAGATACAACCTCCAATGGTTGTGCAAAAATAAGAAGAAACCAGTATAGTATGCACAACCCCACGAAAACAGAACAAAACAGCCCGTCACCAAATCCAAATGCGGGCAAATTAGAGTCGTAAATAAGAAATCACCTCACAGTCGATGCGAGCACCAAAAATATATTGGATACTAGTTAGCAAAATCTCCCAGCTAATAACTCGAGCATTCCAGTTAATAGTACCAAAAAGACTAATAAAGGGAACCTGACATCATACTACATAAACAGCCCTCACCATCGTCGCAGGAGAAAACAGACGCTAAACGACAGGAGAAACAACGACCCAAACATTATGGCAAAACCTCGCAGACACCGGAGAACCCACCACACAAGTTCAACACCAGATAAGCAGCCTTCACCACCGTCGCAAAAGAAAACAGACGCCAAATAGTAGGAGTAACAACAACCCCAACGTTAAGGCAAAACCCCGCAGACATAGGAGAAACCAACACATAGGTTCAAACCTTGCAGGAGAAACAAATGCCAAATGGTAGTATCGGCCCCAATGTTTGGGCAAATCCTCGCAGATACACCACAATCAATACCTCATTCAAGGAAAATAAGCAATGTGTCATACAGCAGGAAAACAGTTTAAAGAAACCCGACACTCGATTTGACACCCAAAAAAATTGATACAATCATCAAGATCCGCCAAAAAATCATGGCATTCAACAAGAAAATCACAGTACATTCTCGTGCAGATCAAGACGTCATAGACCAAAAGGTTAATAAATGGAACCCGCTAACGTGCCACTTATATCTCAGTCATTGCCAAAGCATTAAACACATCAAAAACGTTTTCACCAGGTGTACACTCAGTGACTTAATCCACCATTATTGCTCCAATATAGCTCTGATAAACGCTCCGTGCTCCTTCTGCCTAAAGACAAAACTCCACCAGGTGTCCGTTCCGTGTTAAACCTCCATTAAAACTCCAAACCTTTAAACTCATCCAAGAAAATCAAACCATATCCATCTTCAAATGGGAAGCAATTGCTAACTTGTGTAATCTTAGTAGTGATGTTATACATGTGTTAGGTAATCCTTAGCACTAAGCATGTGCGTTATCTCAATATGCACAAGATATCCATATGGGGATTCACAAGCTCTTATATCTTTGATCGACCACCAAAGCTCACACAATTTTTTTGGTTTCATAGATATGTATTTTGAATTTATGTTTTTATGATAAAGTGAAATAAAATTATAAAAAATTATTATTATTATAAATTTAATTTAAAACCAACAAGGTTTTATAAATGTATTTTGAATTTATGTCTTTATGATAAATGAAATAAAATTATAAAAATGTATTTTTATTATTATAAATTTAATTTAAAATAAATAAAAATAATAATGAATAATAAATAATATTTTATTAATAAATAATAGAATAATGACACATTTTAAAGAGATGAAAAATAAATCAATTCACTTTCGGTTAATAAAAATAAAAGCCAACTTATTGTTTGTGAATAAAACACATCCTCAAAATTGTAAGTAGAGTGGGAGTTGTTTTCCATCTCCATCAATCAACTTGCAAGTAGATGGGACATGTGAAGATCTTCATGGATCACTTAAATTCCACTCAACCAAGTGGAGAGAGGATCATGTATGAAAAAGGAAGAAAGCTTTAAAAAAAAGACAGCAAAATGTTGGGTGAGGGTACATATTGTTTATAATTGATATTCATTATATCAATCTATATAAGTTGAACTTAATGAAACAAAACTAGGAAAAGGGGAAACAAGAAAAGGGGACACTTGGTGATGACAGGGGAAGTTGTCATCCATCTTTATCATTTAACTTGCAGGTAGGTTGGACATGTGAAGATCTTCATGCACCACTTAGAATCTACTTATCAAAGTGGAGGGAGAATAATGCATGTAAATTAAGTAGGTTAAAAAGGTAATTAAATGTTGGGCGTGGATGTCTTTTTTTATAATTAAATATGTCACTATCAAGGAATCTAATGTAATTGATTTATTTATTAAAGGTAGCACTTATTTGGTGATCAAAGTTGAACATGGAAAGTGATTCTCAAATGAATTTATGAAAATAGTAATACTTTTCACTCAAACGTGGTGGTGAATATTTGATATTTTACATATAATTTAGATTGAAGTTCTCAAAGTTCATATAAGTTTTTTTGAATTTTGATATACACTTGAAAAGAAAGTTGTAGGGAATTGTGTTGTCTTTTTAAAGATTTTATTTTTCAAAAAATATTACTGTTCTTTAATGCGTCGAATATTGATTTAATTAAATCTTTTTACTTATAAATTTACAGAAAAATTAACACGTGAATTTTGTTCTTATTAACTAACTCAATGTTCAATATATAATTTTCAAAAACTAAATATATGAGAGTACTTCTAAATATTTACATAAAAAAACAAAAAACAAATATACCTTTTCGAATATGATGGGAAATCTTACATAAAGAATTTCAAATAATAAATAGAGGAGAGTTAAGCATACCTTAATCGTGGAAAGTTAAGAAAACCCTTTATCATGGTTAAAAGGATAACTAAATAAAGTTATGGAGCCCAATAGAGCTATATTTTTAACAAAACAATTTTTTATAATGAGTTTTTTTTTTAAAGATAGCTTCATAGTGATTAAGATAACTTTTTAACCAATTAATGAGTTTTTTTTTTTAAAGATAGCTTCATAGTGATCAAGATAACTTTTTAACCAATTATCATAACCCATGATGGTTTGTGTGATTCATAATTTTTTTTTCTCCCCGCTGAACATGAAGATATCCCTTTGTGGTTATCTAGACCTAAATCCATAAACAATCCAATATTACATAAAAAGTCATTTTTTTACATCAAGTGATAGTGTCCCCTCCCTTTCCCAATTACATAATAAAAACACCCCTCGAAACCAACCTCTTATCTTCCTTCGAGACCTGCATCACTTCTAATGTTAGAACTAGAAGAAGTTATAAATGACATTATGTCATTCATTACGATATTAATGGAAGGGCCTTATGGATTTGGCCTACCACCCTTCGTTTTTGAAATTACAATAATCCCTTAGAAAGTGTAGGCCAACTTTCTTTCATATCCAAAATAACTACTACATTACTATCAAAATTAATTGTAGTATTTTTATCAAAGTTGTTGTCCACATAACTTTCATTAGGGGACTCCTTTAATACAACAACACCCATGATATCCTTCTCAATAAGACGCGGATGAGCCTTTAATGGCTTGTTGAGAAATTCTCGATTGATATGGAAAACATAAAGATGTATTTTTCTTAACTAACCTCAAAACATTGTCTGAATCCACCGAAGGGCCTAAAGATTCAATGTTCTAGACTAGATGAACCTTCGATTATTTACCCTTTTGTGCACCAACCTAAAATAACTCTCTCTCTCTCTCTCAAGAGAAACTGGAAAATATTGTATTTAGTAAAAAATATGTGTACAACCATTCATTACAATGCCAAAAAGAGTATGTACTATTTCATGGATATCTGAGAAATGGAGACAACAATTAAAATTGTATTTAAATTCAATTTTCTATGACCCCTAATATGCTTCCTGGTGGTAACTATAAGATAAGAAGGATAAACCTTAACAAACTGTTGGTTCAACAAAATACGAAAAAACATCTAACTGACTGAGAGAGAAGAAGAGACACTACATCTTCTTGCCTTTAAGGATGAGAGCTTATTTATTTATAGATTCTTGCTCCATAAGACGATCTCCATCATCTGGAGACTCTTGGAAGTGGCTACACTGAGACATTTGATCCATTTTCAACACGTCTTCCTTGATGATGTCTTGTAATATCCCGTTTTTACCCCAATTGCATTAAAATTATATATGATGTAAATGCCATTATTAAATCATGGTGAGGAGCTAAAGGCCAAGGCCCCACCATGGATTTAGGGTTTTTATGTATCGGTAGTTAAAATCGATACCTAAGGTTTTGTGCTTGCCAGGAACATTATAAAATGGGACATCATGTGAATATGCAAGTTAATAAAAAATACCCACAACTAGCTATGTCAATGAAATAGAGAGACGGGGGCATGATTTCACAAGGAATAGGGAGAGAAAATATTCAAACCCTTGAGCCAATAGGGTAAATCCAAATGTCAATGGGAGAACCCATAAAGCTTTCAACTACCCATTTTGTCTTTTGTGCCCAATCAGTTATTTTTTCTAGAAGTTGGTTGAGGTAGTTAATTCCTTGGGAATGGAAGAGTATGGCACTCAATTTCGTATTGGGGAAAGCTATCAGTTTTGAGAAATCGAATTTTGACTTATGGGGCGAGAAAACTCCAAGAAATTCTTGCCCATTCCATTATTCACCCATGCGTCAGTTGGAGATAGCTGGGGCATTTCCATGCGTTATATATATATTTATATTTGGTCTTCTATTTCAATCTATTCATTTCATCCATTCATTTCATCATGGAAACTTGCTTCAATTTCACTAAAATTTTGAATTATTCTTTCAAATATTGTAAAAAAAAGTTATATATATATATATATATATTCTCCTATTTAAATCTATTCATTTTACTATTCTTTTGCTTAATTGTTTTGAAAATATACTCTAACCATTTCCATTTCAATCTATTTCATTACAGTGTGGTTGAAAGTTACTTCAATTTTGTGAAAATTTTGAATTATTCCTTCAAATATTGTATAAAAAGTAAATTTTGAATTATTTTTTCATATATGGTATAAAAAGTTGATAAATATAGATATTTTTGTTTTTCCAAAATTGATAAATGTTAATATATTTGTTTTTCCATTCCAATATGTTTATTTCACTATCATTGAACTTTGCTTTAATTTTATGAAAATTTTGAATCATTCTTTCAAATATTGTATTAAAAGTTGGTACATTTATTTTTCCATTCTAATTTGTTCACTTCACCATGGCTGAAATTTGATTCAGTTTTGTGAAAATTTTGAATTATTCTATTTAAATACGGTTTAAAAAGATGATATATTGATATGTTTGTTTTTCCATTTCAATCTGTTTATTCAGTATTTTTGAAACTTTTTAAATTTATTATATTCACAATTTTTTTTATTAGTTCATACTTCATTATAATTATAATTCTGGTTTTTTTTAAACTAATACGCGTCTCTCCAAGTGCGGATTCCATGATGATCTGATAACGGGTTGACAAGACAGACGATTCCTCCGACCAAAAGCATCCGGAGTCCGGGCTCCACCTGTGAAAGATTTTCATTCATTCATTTGGTTGTCTTCCATATGAATGGGAAAATGCCAAAATATATTTGATTATGTCTGTGAGTGACTGAGGCCGGCACTGGCACTGGCAGAATGATGAAATCCATGTACAATAGATTTTTATAACCTATGCACGCACGTGGGCGGCAGGATGATGACTGACTCCTGAGTTGGAATTTGACGGGCATTTGCCTATTTACAAACATTTTCCCCGTCAATTAAGGGTAAAAATTTGCCAAAGACGTTTTGTTAAATGCCTAAAATATTTGGTAGAACATCAAAAAGACTGTTTAATTTTTCATTAAGATGTCATTATGCCTGTATGCAGTGTTGGAAACCAAAAGATTCAGGTCCAAGTCATCCACCTGGCAGGGTGCACCATCCACGTGAAGTTTGAAATATTAAATGCCGATTACAGTTTTCCATGGCCTCCCACGAAGGTTGAACAATTATCCAAGTGTGCTACACGTCGTTGATATGGGAGCTACTTCCACCAACTTTTTGTGCCAGTGAATCGATTGATAATCTAATGCATTAAATACTATCCTAAGGGCACTGTGAACATAATACGTGATATGGTAGTTAAACAAGGAGTAAGCTACCGACGCGACGATTTTGCTCGGAAGCAATCGTCGCGTCGGCCCTCCAACGACCGTTCCGGCTTTTCTCTCTGTCGCCGGCTTTCGTTTACACACCCTCCTTGCTACCTCATTCATCCTCTTTCCGTTGTCGTCAACGTCCATCTTCGTCTCCCTCTGTTTGCAGCCTTCCATTCATTTAATTCGCCACCTGACCATTGCGAATTTAAACCCGATCCCGCCCGACGATCGCCCCTGCCCTTGCCCCTGCAGCAACCAGCAACCAATTTTGAGTAAAACATTTTGCCTTTTGTTCTCTACAGGCTGTGCATTAAAACATCGATCTTTCAAGACCATCAGGAAAATCTGCTGATTCACCAGGGTAGTTGTTGTTATAGACAGTAATAATTTTAATAGATTCTACCCTTCCCTGGGCTGGAAACACTATGGACTATATTTTGCAGAGATATACATCTCAGACATTTCCGCGAGCTGACCCTCAGCCTACAGGGCATTCAAACCATCATCGCTGGAAACGAAGTGTTTGGGATAGACTATTTACTTATAAGACTTGCTTCCGATAGAGCTCAGAAGCTTATCTACAGTGATCACAATATGCAATTGAGTTTTCCAGCACAAATTTTTTCCATTCCATTTCTATGGAAGCAATTCCCAAATCTGAAACAGGTTGTCGTGAGGATCAGATAATACTGAGCAAGGATTTATAGAAGCAAATTCGTAGTGCAATTGACTTATATTTTGTGAGATTTCTGTATGGAGACGTGTCATGTTTTGGTGAATGTACTAATTCCAATGAGGAGCCATCTAGTATAGAAGCAGAAGTTGCTAATGCAATTTGTATATTTTTGCATGTTTCTATCACAATGATACCCCTTGAGAATGTCATGACTGGACTGGCATATACAACTGAACTTGTTCCTACTCTTTGGCAGTACATGAAACGGTGTCACTTGAGCCAAAAGTTGCCATCTACGGGGCTTTGATAGCATTTTCACAGCAACATGGGGATGCTAATAATGTTCCGAGCATTCATACAGAGGAAACGCAGAAAGTAGATCTGGTCATGACGTCACAGCCACAGAATTTTAATTTTTCTACAGTGTAAACATTTAAATGGACTATGTGGTGGTACCCTGATTCTCCCCTCCACTCAATTCAATATTTGTGAGAGGAAGCTGGTTATTGCTTTATCAGAGTCCCGATTACTGTTTTAGGAGGTAAATTAGTTTTAGGAGGAAGCTGGTTATTGCTTTATCAGAGTCCCGATTATTAGCTCGGTCTTTGGGAGTGTTCAGTATCTGAATAAGTGTTTTGTTGCAGGAATTGGACCGTTTTTAATCCCTACAGAGTTATTTGTGAGAGAATTCTGATTTTGGATGCGGATTTCTGCATGCCCACATTAGATTTTATCATTGAATCCAATGTGGGCAGTTGCAGAAATTTTATGTAAATCACTGCACAGTTTAGCAGATTCATTGAGATAGCCCGGGAGGGTGTTTGTGGGGGCGGACGTCTGCAAGGTGGAGAGCTTGCATTTCTATCTGGTTCTCACTTTGGTTTCAGATCGGCGAAATTGAGAGTAATTCACTGAATTTTGTGTGTGTATTTGCTTGTGGGTACATCTGTCTATATAAAAAAGATGCTGCTTGGGAAGCGTGCGAGGCCTTCAATGAGAAGAACTACAAGCATGTCATCGCTTGGTTCGGATTCCTGCCTTGAGCTGAATCCCAAAGAGAAGCAGAGACCATCTCAGGATTGCCCTTCAATGAAGGGCATAGCCCTAGGAGAGACTGAGCAAGGGCAAGCTGTGGCCTTGGGTATACCAATCAAAAAGGGTATTTGGTGGCCATTGAATGGATTTGGTTTTCCTAAGCCTATTAGAAGAAAGAATCCAGAGCCAGCCCACTTCCTGCATGCTTGTTTTCTTTGCAAACGTCGGCTGGTCCATGGCAAGGGCATTTACATGTACAGGTAGGACTCTAAAACCATTGCCCGTTAGAATATATTGCAGCTAGGGATTATGAATGGCTTGAATTTTATTTTGTTGGTTTTACAGTTGTAGCTAGGGATTATGAATGGCTTGAATTTTATTTTGTTGGTTTTACAGTTGCAGCTAGGGATTATGAATGGCTTGAATTTTATTTTGTTGGTTTTACAGTTTGAATAATTTTTATTTTTTATTTTGTTTTGTTAGGGGTGACAATGCATTCTGTAGCATTGAATGACGGCACCAGCAAATTCTTTTAGATGAACGAAAAGAGAAACGCTCTGTGGTCGCCATGAAGAAAGAATCAGTGCCCTCAAATCGGCATCAGAACAGTAGTAATCAGGGTTCCCATTCTGAGACTGCTGCAGCAGCCTAGTGCAGATGGTGTTTATGAGGATGCGAAGTAGTCCTTTATTTGTTCTATTGTTGTTTATTTGATAAGAATGGGTTCAGTGATTCAAACCCTGTAGCAAGGATAAGAATCAAGATCATGCAATCTTTATATAATGCTGTTTATCAGGCCCATCTGTTGCTGATTGAATACATAAAGGAAATTAACCTGTTCTTTCAGATTGATTGTTATGAGTTTTGGAATCTTTACATATTCGATTTGAGCTGTTATGGCTATGTTTTCTAGTCTCCTTATCAAACGTCCTTGCTCTGTACACAGAGGCAGTTTTAGCTAACTGTGAAGTGTAAAGAAAGGCAGGATCCTCAAATAGAAATGGTATCCAATTTATCATGATTATGATCTAATTTATCATTTGTCTACAGATCCTAGTTGATGATTAGGAATTGATCTTAACCTTCTCTGCACTTTCATATTCTATCGGCAACCTTCCATTTTTATTTGTTTGATTCATGTCTATGAATGGGGATTATGATATTCTAATGGCTTTGTTGGGTTTCTAGATACATTGGGCTGTTGTTGCATAGCTTCTTCTGTTAACTAGTACATCATTGTTTGCCACATTATTGAGCTTTAATGGTGGCTTATATAGAGTCTTAGCATGATTAAATCTGTTATGTGTAGATTCACAATCACTTCTTCCAACTGACTGGTATTTGATCCCTCCCCCCCAAAAAAATTGAGGTGGCCAAGCTAGGGATTTTAGATGTAACTACATGCTAAATTAGACACTGGTCGATAAGTCTGCACCAGCTGCTTTAGGCAAGATAAGCTAACGTTGAACTAATATCAAAATATAGAGGTAGCAGAGTTTAGGGCTTAGATGCAACTACATGCTTGTTAGATACTAGTTGGGAAGCCTGCACCAGTTGCTTGAGGTAAGATAGCCTAATGTTGAACTAATATCAAAATATAGAGGATGCAGAGTTCACCCAAAGGACACAGCTTATGTCCTATGGCTTGAAATCTTCCCCAAGCTCTTGAATGGATTTGGGGTTTGGTAAACACTGCGTTGCATCATTTTTAAAATCTACATAGTAAGCCAAAATTAAACCTTAAACTCTCAGAATGTGCTGGAGTTTCTGCTCCCTTCTAGTTGAGATGATTCAATTGAATTATTGGTGGGTAAACCATCTTTTCATTACAGGAATATCTTTCACCAACTCTGGCTTTTCTCTTGAGGGAGCTGAAGGGGAAATGGTGCTCCAAAAGTTTAGGTTTCGGTTGAGAGGCAAGCCATTTATAATCGGGTCCCAGTTTTGTTACAGCTCTTTCTTTGCACAGTGACTATAACATTGTCTATATTATATGAATTGTACTTCACTCATTTCACCGGGACTACAATAATGGGCTGTGTTATATGAATTGTACTCCACTCATTACATTTCAATGATGTCATAGTTTTCCAAATTGTCCAAATGCATATACTCCTGAGTCCTAAGCATTCATGTTATTTTGTTTATGGTGTTGTATAGCGAGTACAAACTAGCCAGGTTTTATGTGAAGAATCTATATTTTAAAGGAGAATGCTTTAGAAAAGATATCTAGGATTCTCTTCAAAAGAAAGGCCCCTCTCAAAACTTACAAAGCTAAGATATGACAAGTAGACCCTACTGCAGTGGGAGGTATCTAGCATAAAGTAGAGTTGCAGTGAGGATGAAGCCTTTTCTCGCCCCAGCCCTCTAGGAAGGCCCACCAACAGTTTCCCCTCTCCCTGCCTAGGCCAAACTGAGTTAATTTCATATAGCATAAAGTCGAGTTGCAATGAGGATGAAGCCTTTTTTTCGCCCTGGCCCTCTAGGAAGGCCCACCAACAGTTTCCGCTTTCCCTGCCTAGGCCAAAATAAGTTAATTTCATATAGCATAAAGTAGAGTTGCAGTGAGGATGAAGCCATTTCTTGCCCTGGCCCTCTAGGAAGGCCCACCAACAGTTTCCCCTCTCCCTGCCTAGGCCAAACTGAGTTGATTTCATGTCAGGATTAGTATAGATAGAGAGCTGGACTCTCTATTTAGTACACATCACATACACACTCAAGTGTAGTGCATAGTTGAGGAAGGAGAAGACATTGGGGCTAGAGAAGAAGAAGGTTACTGCTGTTGGGAGTGCATCTTACTATTTTGGGGTTTTACCTTTTGTGCTAATTCTATCTCTGAGGAAGTTGTGGGGTTTTCTCTATTTATGGTTACCCTAAGGAAAAACACTGTGTTCATTGTTCTTGTGTTTAATTTCTGTGATTGTTTTTCTCTCAGTTAAAGATCCATGTAATGCTAGCTTAAATGTTGAAAAACTAACAAAATCTGCATCAATGTTATATCGTAGCAAGATTGAATTGTGTAGATCTGCAACAAAGCAGATCGACGACTATAGATGAATCTGCAGGGATAAGTTGCGAGGCATAAATAAACTTGATTACTTGTGGACTGGGTTAACATGCAGCTGAAATCTACCGTCAGATGAGCAGAGGGAAACAGATCTAGAACCGATAAAATTTTCGCTGATAAACAATGCATGGAAGAATGAACTTTTTATTTCAACGGAATTGGGTAGCTCCCTCATATATCAATGGTGGAGATCAGGGAAGAGAAATGATCTACGATTGAAATAAATTCCGCTGGAATAACATGTGCAGAGAAAGTAATGTTGAGGATCAGCATAATTTGGTAGGGTGGAACAGTAAAATACTGTTCTTACTGAAAAATCTAACGTAAATACGATAGAAACTCCATAAATGGATAAATATATGAATAATGGATAAGTGATCATTTACAAGATAGACTTTCTCGTATATATAATTATTTAAAGGGTGTCTAATGCAACTCTTCATAAAGAGTTACACCTTTTCACTAATTAATATTATATTATTATTGTTTGTTGTTGTTGTTATCTCTCTCTCTCTCTCTCTCTCTCTCTATATATATATATATATATGTTGATATTTATTATTACTATTATTATTATTTTATTCATAACATTGTCTTTCCCTTAAACATGCTTTGTCTACAAAGCATAGTTTATTGTATGACTTTGTTCTCTTGCTCGTAACGACTTTTCATGATGTTGTGAGCTTGGAACAACGATGCTTGATGAAACTAAGCGATATAATCTTCAGATTGTTGAACTAATGTGTTGCATTTTTTGGGAAGTGATCCATCCCAAATCTACCTTCATTGGAATTGTTTGATAATTGACTACTCATACATAAATTCTTAATTTAGGCTTCCATAAAAGTTGTCGATGTTTTTGTTCATTTTCAAGGTTGTAGTTGGTTTGTCTATAAGAAGAACGATGCTTATTTTTTGCTTTACTTTGATGTTGGTTGTATCGGATTTTGTGATTTGGGTGACGATAAGGAATTCGATCCATTTGTGAAACCCTTGTAAAAACTTCAATTGTTTATGATTCTCGCGATTTACTGGTTGATAATAACTCTGAGGATTTTTTTGCCTTCTCATTTTTTTATTTTTTTATTTTTTCAATCAACCCTTGATTCAAAATTTTTAAGCGATCTAATTTTCTTCATTTTTTTCTAATATATTCTTATTGAATTCATTATGGAGATCCACTTCCTTTTGGTGGAATTTCTCTTGGATTTCTTCTTGCGATCTTTTTTCCCTTTTTAATTTCTTAATCTGTGCAATCAAGTCTTGACTATGATTATTCAAACGAGTAATTTCTTCATCTTTTCTGGCGACAATCTTTTCAAATTTTTTGTGCTTCTTTTGTTCTGACTTTTGATTACCTTATGAAATCATCTTTAATATATCCTTGAAGTCTTCAGATGTTGGAGCTTCTAAATCTGACTTCATTGTAATATTTTGAAATATGATTCTCTTTTGCTTATAGAAAAATGTCAGAAACTTATTTTCGACATTTAAGATGAAAGTCCTCAACGTTTTCATCCAAGGTAAACAAAAAATTATGCCTCTGTCAAAGCTGCACAAGGAACTAACAATGAATTTCGATATGACCATATAATCTCCAACATTCAGTTTTAAGCCACTTATTTCAGTTTGTTTTTTGTCCCAAAAGTCTAGCTCTTCACATATATTTGTCTCGGGAATCACTAAATGGTTAGTGAATTCAATACTAATATAATTATTACTTTCGACAGGTGCAATAGGAATGGTGATATCCTTCCCTACAGGTGTCCCTTTAATTATAAATAGTATTGCAACAATTTTTTGTAATGTGATAGGAAACTCTTTCTTCTTTTCAACATTAAAATCCATATTCTTGAGTTTTCTTTGAAATTTATTCAAATATTCTTTTTATGCTCTTCTAATCTTATTTTCCTCTTAGTTTTTGTAAAATGGTGTAGATTGGGTGGTTGGGAGGAATGATTGTTACCTTCTCCACCTAGGTTCAAATCTTGTTTTATGTTTGTTGTTGGAGAATAACTCAAACCCACTTATTAAGAAACCATGTGTGGTTTTACATTTTTTTGTTTTACTTTTACCTCTTTTTTTTGGTTTTACTTTTACCTCTTTTTTTTGGATTTTAGATTTGCCTCTCTTTTGGGGGGGGGGGGGTTACTTCTACTTTTTTTTAAGGACAAGGTCCTATTTTTTAGGGAAAACCTAGAAATCCTAACTTCGCTCTTATACCAATGGAACAGTAAAATATTGTTCTTATTGAAAAATCCAACGTAAATAGGATAGAAACTCCATAAATGGATAAATATATGAATAATAGATAAGTGATCATTTACAAGATAAATTTTCTCGTATATATAATTATTTAAAGAGTGTCTAATGCAACTCTTCATAAAGAGTTACACCTTTTCACTAATTAATATGGTATTATTATATTATTATTGTTTGTTGTTGTAATTATTATTATTTTTATTTCTATATATATACATATATGTTGATATTTATTATTATTATTATTATTATTATTTTATTCATAGTAGATCATTTCGGTTGTTGGAACAATGCTTGAAGGATCAGGTTGTGTGGAACTGACTACCATCACTGACAAAGTAGAGCCTTGGTACATGTCCTCATCTCCTTGTGTATCATGAGGATAATCTAGCCAATTTTCACTCTTTGCCATACCTACAATCTCATGATGTTCAAAAGGCTTATTTTTATTTACTTGTATTCTGATGGATATGATGTGATGGAGATCATAGTTTTTTTTTTGTAACTAGGGGAATCAACAACTTGAGTTGGGCTAGTACTCACGTGACACGGGGTCCAAGGATCCATTCCTATTACCACTATACACCTAGGTGCCCCAGACCCTCCGCAATACATGGGACACAGGTAAATTCAGGTGGGATTTGAACTCGTGACCTCTAATTTACAACAAGTGACTTCATCACAACTGAACCGCTAATGAGACACACCCATGCAGGCTATGATGGGGATCATAGTTAACAACACCTTCATTCTGAAATTTGATTTCCTTCAATAAACCTTTCACCATGGGAAAGGAAGCCCTATTTTTTATGATGAATGGGCCAACAACCCATGGGAATTTGATTTCAGGTGACTTTTTGAAACTGAGAGAGTGTTCATTTTCCTCAATAAGCTTCTTCCTAATCAAATATAAGTCAAATACCCTAGGAGTTAATAAAGGAGGTAAAATGTGAGGTTGATAAACAAATCCATACAATCTGATTACTATACCTTCCTCCAGTAAAAACCAATCTCCTGTTCTTTTTTTAGGAGAAAATTGCAGCATTTCTTTCATAAGTGGTAAGACTTTGGGCATTTTTTCTAGAAAAATACATTATATACCTCAGACATGAGAAATTTCATGTATCTTCTAAAATCTCTGTTCATCTCATCCGTCATACCAATCATGTTTCAAGTTCCAATCATATTATGCACTTTTAGATTTTTTCCCCTTAAGTTTTGTAAAATGGTGTAGATTGGGTGGTTGGGAGGAATGAGTGTTACCTTCCTTGCCTAAGTTCAAATATCACTTTTTTGTTTGTTGTTGGAGAAATTTCATGTTTCAAGTTCCAATCATATTATGCACTTTTAGATTTTTTCCCCTTAAGTTTTGTAAAATGGTGTAGATTGGGTGGTTGGGAGGAATGAGTGTTACCTTCTCCACCTAAGTTCAAATCTCACTTTTTTGTTTGTTGTTGGAGAATAAACCCAAACCAGGGATGATTTTAAGGAACCATACTTATTTAAAAGTGTATAAATGTTGACAAATACTACCAATTCTTAAAACGCCTACTATAAAATGATTGACGTTCTTTTTAAAAAAATATTTTAATTTCCAAGTATTTTATATTGTTTATATTATAATTTGGCGATTTTTAGGGTGAAAACATTTTACTCCATCAAATAAGTCTTTTCCACATACTACAAATTATTACATAATTACTTTTTTTAACATCTATTTAATCTTATCGATGGTGAATGTTTTTTATCATCTACACAAGATCTCATCCTTTCCTAGAGCAATATGGCTTCCAACATCCTAAATACCAAATTTACAAATTCTGCTAAATGAAGACAAACTCCAAGGTAAAAGATATTTTCATATGGAACCCTTCATTATGCCTGTCTGCTGGTCTTTTTTCACACGTGAAAGTGCTGGGCCTTGAGCTTACTTTTTGTGTCAAGGCCCTACCGGAATCAAACATAGATTTGCTAAGTTACATACTTCCGCCAAAATCGAACATAAGTCTACTGAGTTACATTCTTCCAAACTGACCAATACACCGTCCACTTCGAAACAAATATACCAATCGATTCTCGTAACTCATTCACCGACATAATTAATATGCTTTGCAACTTCATAACTTTTTGTTTGTTTTTGGCCTTTTCCCATTCTTATAGAAAACGACCGACCACATTCAATGTACAATCGTCGGGAATAAATGGAAATCTTTGTTATGTGGAGGTGGGACCCAGGAGGCTTTTTCCATTCAATGTACAATCGTCGTTGCGAATAGATAGGTGGAGGTGGGACCCGGGAGGCTTTTTCTCCGAGGATCCGTTTCTCGCATATATTTTGGGATAAGTTCAAGAATTTGTTTTGAATCCGTTTGTCGCATTGAAAAATCATATAATGAAAATCTCTATTTTATTTAATACTTTAATTGTAAAAGTTATATTGACTCTTCCACTTACAATGTCTCAACGATGATATAGCAACGTGGTTGATTCGAAAGTGTATTCTTTTATTGGTGGATTTAAGATAATAATAATAAATTTATATGGGCATTCTATTAATGGGTGAATAATATTTTAAGACATGTCAAGTATATCAAGGGGGTGATAATATTTAATGTTTTTATCTATGGAATTTTTAAGGAAAAATTTATGTATGGCTAAAGATGATATAGCAACGTGGTTGAATCGAAAATGTATTTTATTATTATTATTGGTGGATTTATTAAAATAATAATAAATTTATATTGATATTTTTATCAATGAGTGAATAATATTTTAAGACATTAAGTCTTTAAAGTGGTGATAATATTTAATGTTTTTATTTTCGGAATTTGTATGGAAAATTTTTATGTAGTAAGATTAATGTTTTTTTGAGAATTTTTAAAAGAAAATTTTATGGCATTCTTTTACTGTATTTAATGTTAATATATAAATATTGATTATAATTCTTGATTATATATGTATATTAATATTGAATATAACTTTAAATTTGATAGAGACATCAAGTGAGATATCCAACCAAATTATGTTATGTACATAATGTTTATAATATATTAGAATATATTTTGTACAATAAATGTATCTTAAATAACAACTCCAATATACATAAGAGATACGAGTTACCAAATAACTCTTTCAAGAATAAAACATACTCTTCTAGATACTTCAAGACATTCATACATCCAATTTACATGTTTCACTTAGCAATGGCTACATGGTCTCTCTATATACCTATTCACTCATTGCACATGTGGACACTTCATTGGGTCAACCGTGTTACATATACATTTACTTTATTACATATATATTTAATCCCATATATGTCTCTCTTTGAGTCATAACAAAGTAACTATCTGGGGGGATGGGGATTTATGATTGGAGATTGGAGCAAGAAAACGGAGGTGAGGTTTAGTTTGGTGTTAAGTGATAGATTGGTGGTCATTTAATGGCTTATCTTGGCCGTTAACTGGTTTATTCCGTGGTTTCTTGGTCGTTGAGATCCTCGATAGCGGTTTTTTGCGGTGGTCTGAACGCACATGCTGCGATTTGACTGTTTCTGTATGAGCTGGATTGGATTTAATTTGTGTTTTTATGATCTGTCCGTAGCATTAACCACTAGTGATGTGGTGAAGCCACGTTTTTTGGATATTGATTTCATCGTTTTTGTGGTGGCTGGCTGCTTTTGTCCTGTCATTTGCAACTCCGTGGCGATGGCGCTGTTTTCTGCGCTGGAATGCTATGTTTTTTGGGTTTTTGGCCAGGAGGTTACCTACTGATTTGGTTCTTGGAGATGGTTTTCTAGGGCCTTGGCTTTCTGGTGTATGTGCCGACATTTGGACATTAGTTTGGGGTGGTAGTTTGCAGGCGGGTTTGTGGTTTTTTGGCAAACATCTGGTTGATTATACACTGATATGGAATTTTAGAAGTTTCTTGATCCTGGAGAGCCTGTATAGTCATTTAATGGCTTTTCTTGGTCGTTAAATGGTTTATTCCGGAGTTTCTTGGCCGTTGAGATCCTCGTTAGTGGGTTACTACAGTGGTGTGAGCGCACATGCTGCGATTTGCCTGTTTTCTGAATGCGCTGGATTGGTTTTAATCTGTGTTTTTATGATCTATCCAGAGCAATTAACCTCCAGTGATGTGGTGATGCCACGTTTTTTGGATTGATTTCATCTTTTTTGTGGTGACTGGCTGCGTTTGTCCTGTCTTTTGCTATTCTGTGGCGATGGCGCTATTTTTCACGCTGGAATGCTGCGTCTTCAGTGTTATTGGCCAGTAGTTTACCTACTGAATTCTGTATTTGGAGATGGTTTTCTGGGGCCTTGGTTTAATGGTGTATTCATCGTCTTTTGGTCATTAGTCTGGGGTGGTGGTTTGCAGGTGGACTTGTGGTTTTTTGTATCGCAGGGTTTAACTCTATGGCTTTTGTCAAGGTGGGTTTATATCTGAGGGTTTCGTTAAGCTGGGGTGTTGGTCTACAGGTGGATTAGTGGTTTTAAGCTGAGGCGCAGGGCATTTATGAGGTTGTATGCTTTCGATGGGTTCTTGGATGTAGTTGCTTGTGGTCTCCGTTGCGGTTTTAGCAGGTTTTCCTCGACTGAGTTGAAGCTGTAACATGGTTTCAGATGCGTTATGTACATGTATGCTTGGCATCTTTCTTGTATTCCCGCATTTATGATTCTCCTCCTAGCGTGTAATGCTATTTTAGGTGGTTAGCTAGCTCTAGGGTGCGGGGTTTCATGCTTTGGAAACCTGTTTCGTGTTTTTTTTGGAGTAATCCTGTTAGTGGATGTTACTGGATTTTTCTTGTTTGAGAAGGCTCTTCATGACAGTAGAGATTGTGGTTCATGATGCGATGACTTTCATTAGTGTTGTGGATCCTTTGCTGGTTATTATTTTATGGAGATTGTGGTGATTGAGTTATTGTCATCATTTGTTCGGGGTGAACGTTGTTTTCTGGTTATTTATGCTGCTTTTTAGGGGTCTTCGAACGGGGGTATATTTTTTATTACTGGTGACAGTTTTGTCCTGTCCTTGGTGGAGTGTGTTTCTATGCTGCCTTCTGTGTAGTTTTCGGACATTTCTGGGTTGGGGGTTTAGTCCGTTTTTTCGTAATGTCGCTTCGGGCGACGAAATCTCTGGCTCGTACTCCGCTAGGGCACCTCCATTGTATAAAGCAGGGTAGTGGTGTGGAGAAATGACTTTCTGCTTCCTATATGCCTTTGCAGTTTAATCTGGGAGAATCGGGGTCTGCCTTCGGCCTGGATGATAAGTTGGATAAGGTTTTTTCTTCTGTGGACTGTTTAGATGGTGGAAGTTTGGGGAAGGTTTTGGGATCTAGGGCTAACCTGAGCCTGGGCCCTAAGGACGTGGACTGTTCGGATATGAGATTTCCAGCCTCCATTTGCTTGGAGAAGAGCGGGCTTTCTTCACCAATTCCACAGTCATCTGGGAATTGTTTTTTGGATGGGGAAGTGCCTCCGTCTTTAAGATTGGGTCTCCAATCAGATTATTTGGGTATGATGAATTGTGATATGGGTATTAGTGATCATATTGGTTCTGGTTTAAAGGCTGACAACACTAACAGTTTGTCGGATAATCTTCAGGCTGTTGGCAAGCTTCATGTGGTTAGTGACGGTTTGAATGCACCAATGGGATTTAATCCTATTTCGGATGAAAACCATGTCTCTATGAATTCTACTGATTCTGATAATGACTATGTGCATGATCCTCATTTATCTGTAAGCAAAGGAATTTCTAGGTCTAAGAGGAGGCAGCCTAAACCCATTAAGAAGATAAACCCGGTTTTAATGACTCCGGGGGAAGACGTGCCTTTAAATGATATAGTTCTCACCAATGCTTTGACTTTGGTTGGCAGGTTTGGAAGGCATAATTATAACGCTGAATCTTTGCGTGGGTGGGCTGTAAAGGTTTGGACTGAGATTATCAGTACTAGCCCTGAGATCTTCATGCTTCCAAGGGGATGGATAGCTTTTAAATTTTCTATAGTTGATGATGCTGATAGGATCCTAGCTGGTGTTTGGAAATGGGATAATGCTGGCCTACTTATCAAAAGATGGACTCCTTTATTTGATCTGCGGAAAGAAAGGTATGACCAAGTTCCTATTTGGGTCAAAATCCCTCATTTACCCTTTGAATTCCGGTCTGCTGATTTCTTCAGACTTGTTGGGAATACCTTGGGCACCCATTTGGAAACTGATTTTTCTTATTTACACTCTAGGGTATGTTGCATAGGCCGGGTTCTGGTTCTGCTTGACTTTCGTTTGGGATTACCTGCTGAACTAGTCATTAAAAAGGGCAATAGTGATTTCTTTCAGCCACTGTATTATTTGGGAATTCCTTTTCGATGTTTTAGATGTCATGGGTTTGGACATCTGGCTAATGAATGATCTCTTCCATTTTATAAGCATTCTTCTTCCAAAGTTTGGAGAGTCAAAAAGGGGGGGTTTCAGGCCACTGCAAAGGATGCATTGCCTGTAGAGGAGAATTTGGATTTGCATTTTGTTTCTGGTGCATCTCCTCTCACCAATCTTAAATCATTAAGCATTTCCAATTCTTTGAATGATCTTGCTTATATTCCCTCTCTAAACCTTTTCCCTTAGGCCTTATCTTCTATTGCTCCGAATTTATCTTTGAAGAATTTGGGTTTTGTATCTCCATGTAAGGCCTCTCCAGTTCTTAGCAAGGGTTACTATCTACGCTCGTGCTCGAAATCTGTTCAGGAGTTTTCTAGGCCTGTCAAGAATAAACCCGGGAATCATGAAGCAGATAAAGGTCTAATTGGTGCTGTTTTGGATACACATCCTGTGTTGAGAGGTAATGGGGTGCTTAGAGCAATTGCCCTTAACAAGGTTTCCTTATAATCCTCATGACCTTAAATGTTAGGGCTTTGGCTAGTCTTCCCAAGTAACTAGCGGTTATTAGACTTATCGATCAACATGTTGCTGATGTTATATTTATTCAAGAAACTATGATTGAGGGATGTGTTCTGATTCAAGATTTGGAAGTTTTGATTCATGGTTGGCAGTTCATTTCGGTGGATGCCAAGGGTAGATCGAGTGGACTTATTTTGGGATGGCAGTCTTGTAGTTTTCTTTTTCATAATGCATGGGCTATGAAAGGAGGGTTGTTTGCAGTTTTATTTTCTTTTGATTTACAAAAGGAAATATCTTTTGCTAATCTCTATGCGCCCTATCTGGACAGGGAAAATTTTTGGAATAACTTGATCAAGATGGACTGTTTCTTGACTCCTTTTTTAGTTTTTGGGGGAGATCTTAATTTTTCCTTGGGTCTTTCTGAAATCTGGGGGGTTAATGCTCAAGTAGATCCTTTAACTAATTTTTTTCATAATTTGTTGGAGAGATTGGGGTTGGTTGACATCAATCCATTGGTTACCATTCCTACCTGGAGTAATCGTAGAGTTGGTTCTGAGGGTATATGTAATCATTTGGATCGGCTATTAGTTTCGGCTGATTTCTTAGATTGTGATTCCTTCTTAAACAATGGATTGGGTGTGGAGGTATTTCTGACCATCAACCTGTCTTTATGCAAATTTCTTCTCAGTCTCCTAAGGCCCATAGTCCCTTCAAGTTTAAAGCAGGATGGCTAGATCATATTGACTTGGTTGAAGCTTTAAAAGAATCTTGGGTTCCTTTTGATGCTAGGTCTGCTTTATCTCCTAATTCACAATTTTGTGAGAATCTCAAACGGATTAAAGCAATCTCTACTAGGTGGTCATTGAATAAAAAATCTCAGAACATTAAATATTTGGTTGATATTGAATTTGAGCTGAAAAGATTTTATGATAGGCATATTTTTGGTATTACTTCAGTGGTTGATAAAGATATGTTGATCGAGATTGAATCTCGCAAGAGTGCTATTCTTCTTTTTTGGGAAAAGGAGGCTCGTCAGAAAAGTAGGGCGTTATGGTTGAGCTGTGGTGATGATAATACTCATTTCTTTCACAAATTTGCTGCTCATAGGAAATGCCGCAATTCTATTTGGAAACTTTATGATGAATCTGGAAATCTTGTGGAAGGGTCTAAGGCTATAGCTGAGGCTGGGATTCAGTATTTTGAAAGCCTTTTTAAAGAAGAAGCTGACCTCCATCTTCCAGAGATTGTTCAAAGTGCTGGACATTTTCCATCTTCTGTTTCAGTGGATGAAAATGCTGAGCTTATGCAGGCTATTACTCTTAAAGATATCAAGCATATATTATCCATAAGCAAAAACGATAAGAGTCCTGGACCGGACGGTATTCATGTTGAGGTGTATAGATGTTTGTTTGATGTTTTGGGTGAAGACCTTCTAAGAGTCATTGAATTGTCTAGGATCAGTGGAAATATTCCAGGTGTTTTTAATTCTACCTTTCTTGCGCTTATTCCTAAGATTGATAGCCCTTTATCTTTTGAGGATTTTAGGCCTATTTCTCTGTGTAATTTTGTATACAAAATTATTGGTAAGATTATCTCAATCAAAATCAGAAGGGTTTTGGGTAGATATATATCTGGTGAACAGTTTGGATTTTTGCTGGGAAGGCAGATTCACGATGCCGTTGGCGTCATTCAGGAAGGTATGCATACTATGCATGTCAAAACCTTAAAAGCTGTTATGATTAAGATCAATCTCTCTAAAGCCTATGATCGAGTCAGCTGAGTCCATCTTTGGGTTATTCTTGCAAAAATGGGTTTTGCAGGAAACTTTATTGCGTGGGTTATGAGCAGTCTTTCTTCTGTTTCTTTTTCTCTGCTCATCAATGGTGTTGCTACCAATTTTTTAAAATCTGGTAGGGGACTCAGACAGGGATGTCCATTGGCACCTCTTCTGTTTCTTATTATGGTTGAAGGCCTTGGGAGGGCTATTCTTCATGCTAAACATAGTGAGACTTATCATGGTTTATCTTTTGGTAATAATACAGTTTTAACTCATGTTCTCTTTGTGGATGACATTGTCATGGTTAATGATGGTTCTGAACAATCTCTATCTACTCTCTATGATATTTTAATGCATTTCTGTAAGGCATCTGGGATGCAAATAAATGATAATAAATCTTCTTTATACTTCTCCTGTATGGAAGATTCTGAAGTTATTACGTTACAGAATATCTTCAGCTTCCCTGTTGATAGAATTGAACATGGCATGAAGTACCTTGGTTTTCATCTTAAACCATGCATATATCTTATTAGGGATTGGGATTAGTTGATTATTAAAGTTGAACAAAGGATTCAGAATTGGAGCTTTCGTTGGCTGTCCAAAGGAGGAAAGCTGATTTTGATTAAAGCTGTTTTAGAGGCTATTCCAGTCTATTGGATGCATTTCTGGGTACCTTTGGGTGTTATTGATAAAATCAGAAAGCGTTGCTTTAATTTTCTATGGGCTGGTAATCAGAACTCTTCAGGTTTACCCTGGATATCATGGAAGTTTCTTGCTATTCCTAAATCTTTGGGTGGCTGAGGACTTAAAGTCCCTGTATTATTTGCCAAGGCTCTTGCAACAAAAAATGTCTGGAATATAATTCATGGTTCGGGCTTATGGGTTAAGATAGCAATTCAGAAATATATTTATCCAATGAATATTCTAGAATGGATAAGATCTACTGTTAAAAAGAAAAAGAATATTTCTATTTGCTGGAAGGTTGTTATTTGGGCTTTCGATCTCATTGGAAATTTTATGGTCTGGAAAATTGGTACTGGCAATGTTGTTTGTATCGGTTTAGATCCTTGGTCTGGCTGTAAATGGAGACATGCCCTTCCTATTCCTATGTTATAAAGATTACATTTGTCTGGTTTTCATTTTCTTTCTGATATTGGAATTCTAAGTTTTGTTTTGATGTCTCAAAAATGGTTATCTGCAGAATCCATTGGATTTACTGACCCTCTTGAGATTGCTGCTTGGAATGGATTTATTGCCATTCTCAAGTCTAGTCATGTTAGAATTTCTGCTGCAGATGATTGTCTTATATGGAATTTATCTAAAACAGGCAAGTACTCTCCTAAAGAGGGTTATGCTGAGCTTATTAATAGAGATGTGGAATCGGTCTGGTGTTGGAAGGTCTTATGGAAGATGGAGTGTCCTCTTAAAACTAAAGTCTTTAGTTGGTTTCTTCTTTCTGGTAAAGCTTTGACTTGGGATGTTCTATGCTTGAGGGGAAGAGAAGGTACTGGAAGATGCTTTTTATGCAAACACAGCTGTGAATCCAATTTTCACATTGCAGTAGAATGTCCTTTTACTCAATCTGTTTCGTCAAGTTTAGAGGATCATTTGAAATTGAATAATTTATGGTATGGAGAATCTTTGTCTGCTTGTCTTAAAAACTGGTGTTTTCTTTTCTTCTGATGTGGCACTTATAAAATACCTACCTATCATTGTCCTTTGGTTTATATGGAAAGCAAGAAATCGATCCTGTTTTGAGGATCTTGTCACATCTCCTGCACAGGTAGCAAGTTATAGCTTGGGTTTGTTGAAGAATTTACCATAGTCCTCATCTGTGGTCTCTATCAGATCAATTTTTGTGGAAGAAATTGATAAAACTTATGCTTGGGGTTATTTTGATGGATCGGCAGTTGGGGACCCAATGATTTGTGGGGCTGGAGGTATTTTGTTCATATCTGGTAGTCATCATGTTTCCTTCAAAGCAGGTTTAGGTTTGGGTACTAATAATTACGCAGAATTATGTGCACTTAAGCTTTTCCTTAGGCTGACTCGGAAGCATAACTTGGATAAAATTCAAGTTTTTGGGGATTCCCAGTTAGTTATCAATTGGGCATCGGGTAAGTATTGATTATTAAATCTTGAACTAGCCATGATTCTTCAATATGTTCACTGTTTAGCTGACAGTCTTGAATATGTGTCTTTCAAACACATTTATAGGGAACGAAATTTCAAAGCAGATTCATTGGCTAAAGTAGGTGGCATCATTCAAGAAGGATCTTGGGTCACTTGTGAACAAAGAGGGGCTGAAATTGTGGAAATTTATCAGGTTTTCTAAGTTGTTCTATGAGATGTCTGAACAATAGTTTTCTTGACTACTTTTTTCTGGAGATTTTCATGCTTGGGCATTTATGATCTACTTGATATGTGGCTCCATGATTCTTTGATACATGATGCTTCGGCTGATCTTTATATATTTCATTTTCTGGTGATATCAAGCAAACAAACTAAGAGCAAGACATGCGAGCGGATGGCCTCTTTGTTTTGGCACTGTTGGTTGTTTTGACGCTAATATGCGGGATGATGGCCTCTTTGTTTTTGGTGCTATTATGGCTATGATATGGATATGATTTTTTCTTTGGATGGCCTGGGATTGGCCAATTTATTAGCTGCTGATATTTGATTAGCTTTGATTTTTTCATACATTTAGAGACTTTTTCAGCTAGCTAGTCATGCTCTGGTCTGTTTTGCTTGTGATCACCATCCGATTCACAGTTTATCTGACCTGAGTGATCAGGAATGATGAAAAAAGTCTGCTATGATTAGACTTCTTTATGCTGTATGGCTGTTCATATTTGTGTTTTTATGCTGATCAGTATTGTTAACTATTTTGATATGATTATGGTTATTGTGCTCTTCCGGAGGCAAGTAACTGATTGTATTGACAACTTCTTAGTTGGTTTTTGTATAATGGACCTTGAGGGCCATCTGTTGAATGTGAATAAAATATTTACGAATTTTTTCTTTGGAAAAAAAAAACAAAGTAACTATCTTGGGCGATCGACTTTGAGATCCTTGCATAAAATTCAAAATGCTCAACCATTCAAACTAGCGAACCAAACCTAGCACTTCAAATATATAAACCTTTTAATGAATTTTTGAACCCCTATAATCATTTAAAAATAAACACACGCACACACACACACACACACACACACACACACACACACACACACACACACACACACATATATATATATAGAGAGAGAGAGAGTCATTATATTTCAATGAGGGAAAGTTGCATCTTTGTATTGTGTAGAGGACAATTAAAGTTGTATTTGATTTGTAATTTCCATATTATGTATTAAAGCAATCTAGTAAGGGATGAAGGGTTAGGTATTAGTTCTTTTGAGATCCATCAAATGCATATGCGAGAAAGATAGGGGATTAGGGTTAAGCCTTAGAATATTGTATGAACCTATATCATGGAATGAATGAGAATGCTTAAGGTTAAATTTCTATCATAATGATGTGATTATTTAATAAAATGTATGTTGCATAGTGTATGGCATATTTTGCTTTTTCTTGAGTTAGTTTTGTTTATGTAATTCTCACAAGTATCTTGAGAACCTTATTCATTTATAAATATTAAATAAGTTGATGTTTATAGGTTTAGTGTTTACTTGAGTTTGGAATAATAAATTTGAAACCATTATTATTAATAATAACTAATTACTATCTTTATTTTTAAATTAAGGCAATAATTGCATGCATTGGAATATGCCTTTCATGGATCATATGAACTTAGAGGTTATTACAATCACAAATAGTTGTTTTTGCTTATTGTTGAGCTAAATCAAGTGAAACTTTTTAGTTCATCAATAAGTCTCATAGTCTTATGATCTCATGATTCATAACAACTAAAAGGTCATTATAAACATACATAATTATTTTAACTTCTTATCAAGCTAGATCAAGTGCAACATTATAATTCATAACAACTAAAAGATCATTATGAACATACATAATTATTTTAACTTCTTATCAAACTAGATCAAGTGCAACATTTTATTATGTAAACATGTTTCCCATTCTCTTTCATTCTAAATAATTATTCCAAAAATAACATATGAGGGCTACTACTTATAAACAATAAATAAATACAAATGACTTTGAACCATAAAAAATATTTACATCAAACCACAATCTAGGAGTAAATACACAAGATTACCATAACCTAAGAGTAAGTTGCTTTGTATACATGAAAATTGTTTATGAATTGTACAACATTGAAATCAAATAGTAGAAAGGCGACGGTTGACTATATGCTTTCAAATAGGGCTTATGATACTTTACAAGACCTACGTGACAAAAGTCACACGCCATTATAAAATTATAATCCACATATCTTTACGAAAGAAACTAGCCAAAGTGTTTAAGTTCTTTTTATAGAAATTTTAGAAAAAAAAACAAATCACAACCATAATAAGTCTCACAGATTACTACATAAGAGGCCCCCATTGATGTCCATGCCCATCCATGGAGTTTAATAGTAAATAAATATTGAACTTTAACATACAACAATATTATATTATTAGTCTTTACTAATAAATATTAAACTTTAACATACAATAATATTATTATATTATTAGTCCTTACTAAATCATGAATATAGTAGTTGATTGGATTTTAATTTTTTATTAGTTTCTGAATTCATAGTTGTTGTCAAAGGTTTTACAAATAAATTTATAATTTTTTTTAAATATAAGAATTTTTAATTTAATTTAGATATATTGAAATTTTTATTCAATATTTTTTCAATTTAGATATTTTTTTTTACACAGGAAAAAATTGTAACTTTATTTCAAAATTACATTCATCATATGATTCACTATCTTTTATAGATCAGTGTCCATTTCCTCAATTCTTTAGCACAAAAAATGCTTAATTACAGTAGATAATAATTGATTTCAAAATCAAATTATATCCAAACCAAAAATTCAAATCATTATACACTACAGTCAATGATAGATATATCTAATAGAATCTAGAAAGTAGTATTGACACTATATATATCAACATATTACAGCCTCTATAAAAACTATGTATGATTTATATTTCATCTAATTAAGTGTTTATCAGCAAATAATAAGGCTTTCTCCTTAAAAACTGTCATAAGTAAGTTTACCAAAAACTATCACATATCTGTCCTTGTCTCCCAGTCACTAATTGTCATAATCACCTTGTCAAATACTGTCCAATAACTATCAAAAGAAACAGTCACTAGAAATCAAAACTGTCACCAAAAAATATCAAAACACTGTCACAAGTATCACTGTCATAATAAAATTGATCACCATATAAAACTGTCATAAACCTCCAAAGTCACATGATCCCCCCCCCCCCATCAAAAAATTACTAGAAAATCTGAAATGTCTCATATGTATCAGGTCCCCTATACTCCAGGATTTTCCAATGACCTTACATCACTTTAGTACCTGCATTAGCTAAAGCATCAGCTTTAGAATTCCTTTCATGATAAATGTGCTTATAATCAACTTTAACCAGGAAATTAGAAATTCTAATCACCTCCTGTAGGATTTGAGCAAGAAGAATATTATTTATTCTGAACTTACCTGATGCCCAATTGATCACCAGCTATGAATCACCAAAAATATGCAAAGTTTGAACCCCCTGCTTTAAAGCCAAAGTAATAAGCCATTTTAAGGCTAAAAGCTCAGCAAAGTTGTTGGTGCCCAACCCCAAACCAGCATAAAAGGAAAAGGAGTGCTCCTTAGATAAAAACAATATTCCACTTGCCCCACATATCTGAGGTACTCCTGTTGTTGAACCATCAAAATACCCCCAAGGTGATTCTTTGTCAATTTGTTCATTGACAACCATTCTTAATTTCAAATTTCTATTATCCAAAGGACAAGCACTCAGTAAACCCAAAACTAAAGAAGTAACCATATAATACTTTGGCTGAATATATTCAAAACAACATTGATTCTGAGCCTTCCATATGAACCAAGAAACAATAACAGGTAAAGATCTATACCTGGCCTCAGCATGCATAACCCAGTTCTGAACACAGTCTAAAACTGATATTCCATTCCTGAAATTATTATATCTTAACTTGTACTCAATTTCTGACCAAACTCTCCTCATGAATGAACATTCAAAACCAATATGTGAATTAGTTTCAGAGTCCATTTTGCATAGATAGAACCAGCTCGGTCCTTCTCTACCTTTTCTACACATTATATCCCATGTAAGTGCTTTCCCTGAAAATAAAAACCAACAATAGATTTTTTTATTTTAGTGGGCATGTAAGTTTCCATAACCACTTCCATCACTAGGAACTTTCCATCTCATTCTTGTCACGAATAAGATGAAAATAACCAGCTTTGGGTGTGTACTTACCTGTTTTGGATAGACTCCAATCCAACTTATCATCCTCAGTTGAGATTCTAACATGAGTGGATGCCAACAAAGCAACATAAGAATTCCAAATAATGATTTCCTGGTCATCAAAACCAAAAAGATCAGCATTAAGCCAGCCCTGATCCTGTAGTAATGTTGTACCAGTACAAGCAATGTCCTTTAAAACAAAAAAAAACAATTGAATGAAGTTTATCAATCATGGAAACAGGTAAAACATGCCTCCATTTGCACCCAAGCCAATCTTCAATGCCTATATGTACCTCAGTTCCAGTCCTTATTCTCCACACAAGTGACTGTCCTATAAGATCAAACAACCAAAGAACCGCTTTCCAGCAAATGGATATACCTTTCTTTTTCTTTACATCAACCCTTATCCAATCTAATAAAGATAAGGGTGAAATGTATTTCTGAATTGCTATCTGCACCCACAGTCCTGTACCATTAATCAAATTCCATACACTTTTAGCAGTAAGAGATTTAACAAATAAGGCAGGTATTTTCAAGCCCCAACCTCCCAGAGATTTGGGATTGGCCAAAACCTTCCATGAAGACTAGGGTAGACCAGAAGCCTCATTTTTTCCAGACCATAAGAATTTGAAACAGATCTTCCTGATTCTATCAAGAATTCCCACATGTATCCAAAAATGCATCCAGTAAACTGGAATGGCCTCAAGTACAGACTTTACCAAGATGAGTTTTCCACCCTTAGATAACCATCTAAAACTCCATTTCTTGATTCTCTTTTCCACTTTTGAAATGAGCCAATCCCAATCTTTCAACAAATATCTGCAAGGTTTTAAATGAAAACCAAGATATTTCATACCATACTCAATTTGATCAACATTAAAAGAAAAAATGTTCTGAATTGAAATCAACTCAGATTCATCCAATCCAGAATAATAAAAGGATGATTTTTCCTCATTAATAATCATACCAAAAGATTTACAAAATACCATCAAGACCTCATATAATGTTGATAATGACTGATCAGAACCATTAGAAACCAAGATAATATCATCCACAAACAAAATATGAGATAGAATAATATTGTTACCGAAAGAGATACCTTGAAAAACCCCATTATTTTGGGTTGTAAGGATATACCTGCTCAGGCCTTCTACCACAATAAGAAAAAGTAAAGGTGCCAAAGGGCAACCTTATCTAAGTCCCTGGCTAGATCTAAAAAAAGTGGATGCCACCCCATTAATAAGAACAACAAATGAAACTGAAGAAATGTTGCTCATCACCCAAGTAATAAAAGGTACTGAAAAACCCATTTTAGACATAATTACCCATAAATATGTCCAATTTACCCGATAATATGCCTTAGATAAATCAATTTTAAGCACCACTGATTTCATGCCCTTACAATGGATGGAATGTAGACCTTCCTGAAGAATTCCAACAGCTTCATGAATCTGTCTGCCGGGCAAAAAACCAAACTGTTCTTTAGATATAATTCTCCCCAAAATATTTTTAATGCGAGTAGAAATGATCTTACCAATGATCTTATATATAAAATTACATAAAGATATTGGTCGGAAGTCATCAAATGACTTAGGTGAATCAGTCTTGGGAATTAATGCAATAAAAGTAGAATTAAAGATAGCAGGAATCTTCCCACTAATTCTTGAATCTTCAATAAATCTTAACAGATCACTTCCCAAAACATCAAAAAGTGCTCTATATACTTCCACCGGGAGCCCATCAGGTCCAGGGCTCTTATCATTTTTACTGACAGACAAAATAGACTGATTTTCCTCAATTGTAATAGGAATCATAAGTTCTAAATTTTCACTTTCAGAAATATCAGAAGGAAAATTATCAGCAATTTCCAGAATTTCGGGCAAATGAAGATTGTCATCTTCTTTAAACAAAGTTTCAGAGTGATGAACACCCGCCCCAACAATAGACTCAAATCCCTCAACAATGTTACCCCTATCATATGCTATCTTCCATATAGAGTTAATAAATTTTCTATGATTAGCAAATTTATGGAGGAAAGGGGTATTATCATCACCACAAAGAAACCAGAGAGCCCTACTCTTCTATCTGGCTTCATTTTCTCTATCTAACAAAATCTTTCTCCTTCTAGATTCCAACCCATACAGAGAAGCCTTATCATCATCAGGAGAATAACCAAAGCCTAATTTGGTACAGGTATCCTCTAATAATAACTCGATATCTACTAAATCTTTAGTATATTGTTCTTTCCTCTTAACAGACCAACAAATAGATACATTTTTAATCCTTTTAAGGTTAGCAAGAAATTGAGAAGCAGGAGACAAGTCAGAATTCTCATCATACACCTTCCACGTATTTTTCAATAAAATGACCAAATCTTCATTATCCAGCCAATGTGGATTAAACTTAAAAGGAGTATGTAATTTCTTATCATGACCCAAAATTTGTAAAAATACAGGATGATGATTTGAGTCCCCCCCACACCCCACCCATTGGTAAAAGTAGAGCTCAAAATCCAGAAGATCAACAGAAATCATCAATCTATCAAGGCGTTTACAAATATTCTCACTACCCACTCTCCTATTGGTCCAGGTGGGTAGAATCACATTAGGCACTATATCCACAAGTCCATGATAATCCAAATTTTTTGCAAAAAAATCAGACAGACAATCACTTCTGGCCCTATCTCCCCAGATCTCAGATAATCCCATGGAGAAATTTAGATCCCCTCCAAAGATAATCTTAGTACAATTAGCACTCATAAAATCCAAGAGATTGTTCCAGAACCCTTCCCTCTCAACATAAGGTCCATAGATATTAATAAAACAAATCTCCATTTGAAGTTCAGTAGAGTAGAGAGCAACACACAATCCCGACTCCATTGCTCAGGAGTTCAGGAAAAGGAAAAACCGATTTCTCCAACCCACAAGCAAACCCCCCGATTTGCCTTTAGCATCCAGAGAACAAAAAGTCCATCCAGGTAGTAATAATTCCATATTACTAGCAAACAGAACCCCATCACCCATTGTTTCTTGTAAAAATAGAACATCAATAGATTGATCAACCACCAGCCTGCAAATAGCTAGTTTTTTAGGTTTACTAGCTAAACCCCTACAATTGAGAGTCATTACTATCATAAAGAAACCTTACAACGGGCATCCACTTCTCTAAGTGCCCCAATAACATCGGATCGATTAGTACCCAACACAGACTCAACCAATATAGATATATTGAAACTTTTAGTCATCAAGACTTGTTGATAGGACTTAATTGTCCCTAAAGAAGGTGAATTGTTTTTGCTTATATATAAGAGCACAAAAGAAATAGTTTAAGAATATAATTTATAGAAATTAATGATTGACAAATATAGAGGTTTTGATAATTAATCAATTAGTCTTTAATGATTGTCTTTATGAAATATTTGTTTGCATTCCTTCAGGCTTTGACAAACCAATATAAGCATTTACTTCACCAACCAAGTGTCATGGTTTATGGCTACATACTAGTTGGAGTTATTCCTACTATTTGATTGGGTTTCTTCTTCAAACTTTCAGGAAGGAAACAAAACAAAATGGATTAGAATTGCTTAGAATTGGTTGGGTTCTTTCTTCAAACTATCTCAAAGGAAACATAACAAAATGGCTCAAAAATGCTTTTTAACATGCATCAAATGGATTGGGTGGTCATCTTGCACTACCTTTTGAATTGAATTTGGATACTGAGGAAGGTGGCCTTTTAGATTGGAGGAGGTTGAACATTGGTGCATGATAGATGCTATAGAAAATGATTTCCACTAAGATTATTTTATGCAATTTTTAGGAAGTAATTTACTTATATTGACAACTCTTAACATGTTTCCATTAACTATGGTTGGTACCATTCATTGATTTCTACAATCATGATACATAGGAAAACAACACATAAGTTATGTCATTCAACCACAATGCAAAATGAACACATAAGTTATGTCATTCAACCACAATGCAAAATGAACCAAAAAAAGGAGATGCAGGGTAAGTTATAACATTCAACTGCAATGGAAAAAAATGGTGGAAATCAGACTCCTTCATTCAATGCTAGCTTTTTGTAGTTGATTCATAACAAAAAACAAAAAAAAAACATCTCTCTATTATTGCATCCAATTGCTAGAATAAATTCCTAGGAGATCGGAATAGGAAGGTAGGTTGTAGTACTGAATCTCATTGGCAACAAAAAAAAATGCTACTTTCTCCCACATCTCTAGTTTTCTAGGCGATTAGACACATTATCTACTTCCCTCCAACTTATATATATATATATATATATATATATATATATATATATATGGCGATTAGACA